>JAMBLF010001525.1:0-75568 GCA_030578115.1 Leucoptera coffeella
GTCTATGAATGTTATGTATATGACTAAGGGGCTTCGGTAAAGTGCAAGTTGTATGTATGTAAAGTTATTAGTGTGTATATAATGAATAAAAATATTTTGTATGTATACGTAGATGTATCACATATTAGGTTTACCTCTAGTGATACTTAATTTTCCTTTATCATATAACGGTGAGGGAAAACATCGTGAGGAAACCTGCCTATCCCACACGATAGGTAATAGTCAGTGCCTATATACGGCGATACGGTCCACTACCTATCACGTTGGGTGCTGTCTATCTAGTGATACGCGGGCTTTGAATGACCCATACCTAACATGCCTTCGAAATTTCGGAGATGGGCACTCAAGCCTCTGACTACCCCGCCATAATAAAAAGGGAGTGTGTATACACAAGTCGTGAAACGTATGTTTATGTTTTGTATATGTATATGAGTGTTAATGAAGCGAAAGTGGTTTGTCAGGATCGAGACAAAGGGGCATGATCTTTGTCTACCCCTCTACAGGGAATCAGGCGTGATGTGTATGTATGTATGCTAATTAAATAAATAACGGAAATGCAAATCCAAAATATAGATAAACGTACAGCAAAGGTTAGGTTTTAGTTAGGACTGTATTATTTTAGTGTAAAAAATAGTATTTTTGGTGTAAAATCTTATTTTAGTCTGGGACGCAAAATAATGCAAACTAGGTGCTTTATATCCCGACATAGGAGGCGACTAAGGGACTAGGGTTCAATGGAATCTATTGGGCGATGGGCTAGCAATCTGTCACCAATGTTCCAAATGACATAAAACCCCCAAAATATGTGTTATTAAGATATTATGAAGATGTTTTTATGTCTTTAAGGTTCTGTCGACCCTGAAAGGGATCACAGGATGTGAATGTATATGAATATGAAATTTCATAGTTCATTAATCAATCTTCGTCTCACCATATGGTCAGGCTGAAAAGAAAGAATCTGTGCTAAAAAAAGTTTTCATTATGCAGATGTCATATATTCACGAGTTGTGCTATTGAGAGGGTAGTCAGAATAGCAATAATCTCATTTTATTATTAATCTCTGTTAAAAACTGCTGTGATGTATATGTGACACTTTTCATATTCTGGCATTGTTTAACTAACCTAACCTGCTCCGGCTTTGCACGGGTATAAAATATATACCCTACTCTACTATTTAATGGATGTTATTATACATATAAACCTTCCCCTTGCATCAATCTATCTATTAAAAAAGCCGCATCAAAATCCGTTGCGTAGTTACAAAGATTTAAGCATACCAAGGGACATAGGGACAGAGAAAGCGACTTTGTTTTATACTATGTAGTGATTAAATGTATGCCTTTCTTGAATGCTTAAATTAATCATGATACATCTAAAGCATTATAAAGAGTATTGGTGACGTGTTGCTAGCTAATCACCCAATGGCTTCCATTGACCCCAAGTTCCTTAGTCGCCTCCTACGACATGTCGGGAAGAACGGCAGCTAGTTAGCATTCTTTTTACTTCCAACTAACAAAACGAGACTAATTCCTTTATATACATACATATTTACACACATAAACATCACGCCCGATTCCTGGAGAAGGGTAGGCAAAGATCATGTATCCCTCTGTTCCCAACATCACTTTCGCTTCATTGACACTCATACATCTTCTCATACACTCTCGGTGGCTATAGGTATTTCTAACGTCACCCATTTTCAATGTGTCTATCTGACTGTCATATATCTTATCAATTAATTGGAATCGACGACATATAAACCCAAAAACGATTTATCTAAACAATTCGTATTAATAAAACATTTTATAAAGTTCTATTTCTTGATTTAACAACCTCTGTCTACCTTCCAGAGAAATGCTCGTCCAGGCACAGTATTCGGGACCTCAGAGTGGCTTCACTCAGCTCCTGCCTAACGCCTACTACCATCAAGTTCAAGACCCCAGCCACTACTTACACGGGAACGGACCCTAGGATACCTAACGAAAGACCTAGGTCTTAAAATTGTATAGAGCGTATAAGAAACATGGGCCCTTACTCCACTTATTAATTTTAGTTACAATATTACTTCAGTATCGATACTGTTATACTTCAGTGACCGTAATTTGACACTTTTGGCACTCCACTGACAAATTTTGACCACTGAAGCGCTATACATAATAAATATACAAAAAGCTACTCCACTAACCAAATGTCAGTCAAAGTCAGTTCAATAGCCTTATTTCTTCAATAGACATTTCTATACTTGAGTGGTCACTGAAGTGCCACTGAAGCACCACTGACTCGCTATTGAGGTACAACTGTGGCTGTCAAAATATTAGCAGAGTGCCACTTTTACAGCTGAGACGCAGAAGTAACGCAGTAGCGACGCAGTTGAGTGGCTGTCAAAGTTAATTAGTGGAGTAAGGGCCCAGAAGAGCATGTATGAGAAGGTCAATGGGTGAGAGTGAAGCAAAAGAGAGTCACCCATTCAAAGATAATTCAAATTTTATCAATGCATATACTTTAAGGTTGTAGAAACGTGAAGATGTATAAATGAATGTAAAATAATCGTAATGAAACGATTTGTATTGTTATAAAAATGTCTCAAATTACAGATTCATTCATTAAAAACCAATTTCGTATAAAAGTAAATATTCTTTTAATATAAGCTTAGATTAATGTATAATGTTCCTTTTTATGTAAAGTTTTAATTTTGATATAATTCTAAGTCATAACATAGCAAACTTATAAAATTATGTTAATTATAAGTAGAATTTGTGTACCTAATATACGTATCATGTTATGTATTTAGTGCCATCTATAAATTGCAATGCAAAAACTAAAATGCAACAACTGAAGTCGCGGTTTCTATCAAATGCAAATGCAAAAAAGTATGCAAGTATTTTGAAGTGTAGTTTAGTATTTTGAACTTGTATGCAATATAATATAAAATGGAATCGTACCTAAATAATAACATTTATAAATTCTTTACTAGGCAGTTTTCTGAACCGTAAAATTAGGGATTACTAATTTTCGTTTCCCTTTGATACTTTATATTTGTAACCGATATCAATAAAAGCAAAACTATCAATATTATCTGACCGGGTTATCATCAGAAAAGTATGTGGTATTATGTATTAGTTTTTATAATTATGTTATTTAAGACTTTCCAGTGACTAAAATGCCGTATTGAAAATATTTATAGGCAAATGTAAATAAAAAGATGTATATTAAAAAGAAATGTTTTATAATACCCTTATATCATACCAAAAGTACACGCTTCACGATTTTTTGGGTTATTCTGATGCTTTAGTTGAAAGTGATAGTAGGTAGGTCAAGTGTACGTTTCACAAAATTCCTATTACTCAATGTGATGATACAATCTGTCACCATTTACACATATTTCTATAATACTTCATGCCCAAATGTCTTACGATGGCTTCTCACACCAATAATATCCAACAGTTAATGATAAAACGTTTATATTACAGCTACAAAAACAAACACAACGACATAGTACAACTACACTTGCATAATAAAATTACCTATATAGATAAAAATAAGTAAATATACACCTATTATGGGTGTATAATAATTGAGTATAAAAAACCTACTTAGACAAAAATTTCACTGGGCATATATTAACTTCGATGACCTAAGAAGAAGCATTGCATTTTATTTTAATAAATAAGAATCGTTGTCCAAGGATATCGATACTTTTCGGCACACCCTACGCTAAAGTCAAGCTCTACCTGTCAGTTTAGTCGCCAATCGATTCTTTGTTTCATCTGTCAGTCAATCCGAATTGCGTATTGTGATCGAAGTTTGTTTATTTGTAAAACTTGTAATGTGATTGTATAATCTAGGAAAGAAATACGTATTGTTATTCAAGCTGTTGAACAAATTAAGTATTGTTTCAATTAAATTCCACGAGTAACCATTTTCACTACAACCCAGTGGAAACAGATATAGAAACGCACATTCTTCAGAACCAATTTTCATGTAAGTTAATCTACAATGGCTGATAATAAAGCCTATGTTGGATTCTCTTGCCAGCGATGTCTTCAGCCCCTGAATCTGGACGATTCTTTAACGAAGCTGGGAGAGCATACAATAGCGGATTTAACCTTACCAATCCATAGAAACATTGAAACTGACTTAGACTTAAATGCATCCAGTTTAGACCATTATGTTCCACCATTTCGCATGACAGAGTCAGGAAACGGAACCAATGACTTCATGGTGATCTCTGACGGCTGGGAAACTACATCCTTAGGCCACCAATTGCATGTAAAAGCGACTTTATTTGACTGTTTATCAAACAATTCTGATGTGGACCATCCTTTGTGTGATGAATGCACTGATGCGCTACTGGAAATGATGGAAGATGAACTGAAGCTCATAGAGGAAGAGTGGAAGGACTATAGTGACTATTTGAAGAAGTTGGAGAATGATAAAGAAGATTTAGACTTGGAAACATTGGAAGGAGAGCTTAACGATTGGAAACAAGAGGAAGCGAGGCTTTTACAAGAATTAGACGCGTTGCAAAAGGAAGAAGTAGCTATAAACGAGGAGATAAACGTACAGGAGTCAGAAGAAGAGCGTTTAGAGAAAGAACAAGACACGTACTGGTCCGAATATACGAAATACAGACGAGATTTGGTCAATACAGAAGAACAGATGAAATTTTACGAAACGATACTCGCATACACACAAA
Source organism: Leucoptera coffeella (assembly GCA_030578115.1). Lineage (NCBI taxonomy): Eukaryota > Metazoa > Arthropoda > Insecta > Lepidoptera > Lyonetiidae > Leucoptera > Leucoptera coffeella. The sequence continues at coordinate 4,697 of JAMBLF010001525.1, forward strand.
GTCAACTGGAAAAACTAAAGAAGACAAACATATTTAAAGCAACCTTTCATATATCTGATTCGGGACAGTTTGGTATTATAAACAACTTCCGTTTAGGACGTCTCCCTCATACACCGGTAGATTGGACCGAAATCAACGCAGCGTGGGGACAAACGGTGCTCCTTTTATACTCATTAGCACGTAAACTCGACTTTTCATTCCAAAGATACCGTTTAGTTCCATACGGTAGTCAATCGTACATAGAAGTAATGGAAGAGCAGAAAATGCTTCCATTATACGGTTCAGGCGGCTTCCGTTTTCTTTGGGACACTAAATTCGATGCCGCTATGGTAGCGTTCCTGGATTGCTTGCAACAATTCAAGGAACAGGTTGAAAAAGGGAATACAGGTTTCTGTCTACCGTATAAAATAGATAAGGGACGTATAGAAGACACAGCGTCTCCACCCCATGCGTATTCAATTAAAATTCAATTCAATTCGGAAGAGAATTGGACGAAAGCATTGAAGTATATGTTGACGAATTTAAAATGGGCCTTGACTTGGATTTCGTCACAGTTTAGTGAAGCTAAGACTGAGTGATTGAGTATGTTATAAAATTAGGGTTAATGTAAATAAATGTATTGATTCTCTACTAATGTTATTTTATTTGAGAAATACATTCAAAATTTGCTATGAAAGGAATGACTTAAGTTTCATTTTTCGCAGATTTAATCAAAGAGCCTTACTAAATATTAAATAAATAAGATTAAAAAAGTCATGTCTCCATTTTTCAAATTGCATGGTTTATGTTCACATCTACTTTACACATTAGTGACAGGCAGTAATCCATGAAATTGTTTTAGATTTACATCCACATTATGAAATAAGTACCTTATTGTTGTATTCTTCGACTACAAATATAGTTTTATGGTGTGAGTTTTCCATATATTAAAAAATATATAGAAAGCGCTCTCTTTTCAAACGTTAAGAAAATAAAATGAAAATTTTAGGAATTCAGAACTATTAGCAAACAGTTCGTCCACCTTAATACAGATGGCAGTAATAGTACCTCTCACCTACAACAAAGCTTTTTTACCCTTGCCAAACCACAAACCTTTACTTACGTATAAATTCAACTAGGGTAGTAGGTGTCTGTGAATGACAACGGTACGCCACCTGTCACGCTGGGTACTGCCTATCTGGTAAAACGTGAGGGTTGAGTGGTCAAAGATTTTCGTAGGAATCATAATGGGCACTCAAATCTTTTACTGTTATCTTAAAAAGGTTTACATTAACGTTATATATGTAACTTTTTATCCAAGTTTCTTACTTAAACATCACGCCCATTTCAATAGAGAAGGGTAGACAGAGAACGCGGATCCCTATTTATCTCGATCTTGTCTGAGTCTGACTAACGTGTTATGAATGCTTATGTTTAAGTATATATTACCTTTTCGGTGTGAACAGAATCTCAGAGATAAAATTAACTTGGTCACTTTTTCTATAAATAATGGTATTGTAATGTTAAATTGATTTTGATTGATGACAGATCGCTAGCCCATCACCCCATAATAATAATATAATGATAATAATATTTAGGACATTATTACACCAATTAACTAGCCCCTTGGTAAGTTCATTTAAGTCTTGTGTTAAGGGTACTAATCAACGTATATTTAAGAAATATATACATCTTATATATAGATAAAAATACATATATAATCAACAACCAGACTGGAAAGCAAAAGAAAAGCGTAGTTCTTAACTCTGCGTCGAATCGAACCCGGGACTTCACGATTAACGTTCAGATGCTCAACCAATCGCGCCGCGGAGGTCGTCAACCCAATAGATTCCCTTCATCCATAGTCCCTCATCTCAAACGAAGAACGGCAGCTAGTTAGCATTCTTTCTACGTCCCAGACTAGCACGGGGTAAGCTTTTAAACTCAGGTGCGACAAAGTAATACATGAATAAGTAAAACATGTGAGGGTAAGTGAGTGTGAATAATATATTACATGTCTTATTCGGGATAAAATACTACTGACCATCTAGTTTAACGTTTAAAAAGACACGCGTTCACGACCATTAAGTCAAGGTCAGGTGTCCATCTCCGCAATTGCGAAGGTAATTGTATGGCCATCTCGAACCCACGTGTTGACCAGATAATCAGTAGTCAATGTGACAGGTGGTAAGCCATGTCGCCATTTACAAGCACTAACTATTGCACACACATATTCACGAATCTACGTTCCTAAGGGAATAGGCAGAGACTATCGATCGCCACCTGGAACGATCCTAACAAATCTCTCGCTTCACTCACACCCATTAACCTTCTCATACATGCTCTTTTGTATGTTATTAGAATAGTAAGTAGATAAAATCTTGGCATAATGTGAAAGGGTTATGAGATATTTAAGGATCCATTTCAGACACATTTATTTATAAATACCGTATTAATTGTAAATGGCGACATGGCTTTCTACCTGTAACATTGAATACTGACTATCTGGTCAACACGTGGGTTGGAGGTGGCCGTAGAATTACTACCTTCGCAATTGCGGAGATGGACACCTGAACCTCTGATTATCCCCAGTCGTAAATAACATGAATGTATGTATTTGTATCTATTCAAACTACAGACCAGCTAGCTACATTATCAATAGTCCCCAATCAGCACATTTCAAAGGGCAACTAATCGCTTAATCGCAGCATTGAGTGTGGCTATTTGCATTTGTGTTCGACTGATCGCACAAACTTTGACTGTTTCAAACGGGGCTCCACAAACATCCCGTATAATCAGCTCACGTCGAAGCTGCGTTTACACTGCTTTAGTATGTAGGCAAGTGTCAAGTGATTAGTGGTTAGTAGCACTTGACATAAAGTATCTACTTAGCAATAAAGTAGCATGTAACGTTTATATTATTGTATATTATGTAAAATAAGCCAAGCTCAGTTGTTGAGAGCTTGACTATGTATCGGTGGGTTCAGGGTTAAAATATCACAAAGTTTGCACTAATGCTCACGAATATTTTCTGTGTACATGTTTGCATTAAGATATACATTTGCGAAGAGCATCCACTACAGTAAGGGAATCATCTTGGGGAATCCTACCTGTTCCGAGGAACAGGTAAAATACAGGGCTTGTAAATGGCGACATGGCTTACCACCTGCCACAGAGTAGAGTTCTGACTATCTGGTCAACACGTGGGTTCGAGAAAGCCATATAATTATTACCTCTGTGATTTATTGATTTATTTAATTTTAGGTACAAAAACAGATCCCCAATCAAAACTATGATTAACAAAAAATAAATACTTAACGGAAGTACTAGACTGGGATACTAAGTATTGTACACAGCGTGACATGAGTACTATTTCAAAGTCAATGTCAAATGTTTTTATTCAACATAAGTACAAGTACACTACATTCATTGAAAGTCGAAACCTTTGCCTGAAACTGGTTGTCTCTTAGTATTTAAATTCTACCGTTGGTTCGGAAGCCCTGGCTCGGAGAAGAACCAACAAGAAACTCCGGCTTTCAGGATTTTTTGGCCAGTGCCAATTATATCTTTGCACATATCACACATTTAGTACAAAAACTTTAAATACAAAAAAAAAAATTAAAACATACATACATAATGAAAGTATGTATTTGTAAATGAACAGTTATATGTATTTACAATCAGTAAATAGAAAGAAAACGGGAACGTAACGATTAAATAAATAAATAATATATTACCCATATATTTACTTTTACTTATAAGCTGAGAATATCAGGTGTTAATCGCAAAAATGTATACGCAATCTTCTGTGTACCTCGCAAGGGCTAATTTCCGAATATTATGTATGTAGGTATAATATATTGGTTTATAGTACACTTTTTTCCTTGAGGAAGTTTTAGTAACTCAGGTGTGACCCGGTTATTACAAAATTAACCCAATTCCAAATAATAAAGGTAAATAATGAGAATATACAAAAACAAACGCGATCACGGCTATTAACCCTTACGGGGTAGTCAGAGGTTCAGGTTTCAATCTTTGTAATTGCGAAGGCAATTCTTTGGCCATCTCGAACCTACGTGTTGACCAGATAGTCATTACTCAATGATAATGAGAATATATTCGCAATTGTTTACTCCTATTAGAATTATTATTTGTATGAGTGGTTTGATAAATGTATTTTTAAATCCGGGTTACCGTAGATTCAAAACCTTACCAGAACAACAAAATATGAAAAAATAATTTACAGTTTATGATATACATACACACATACATATACATACATTCACGTCCTCTGATCCCTTTCAGCGTGGACAGAACATTGGTGATGATAATATCTCCAAGGTCACTTTTAACCAAAGAATATTGGGGTCGTGATGGTATATGGAACATTGGTGACATGTTGCTAGCCCATCGCCTAACGGATTCCATTCCTCTTAGTCTCTAAGTCGCCTCCTACAACATACAGGGAAGAATGACAGCTATTTTGCAATATTTTGCGTCCCAGTCTAGCACGGGACATATATATATATCGAAAGTTCAATTTTATTGAATATTTTCTTAAATTCTAATAGCATTGGTATTTCTATTTTTCCCAATGGCGTGGCGTGTCGTATTTCAATATATGACTATGTATCTATGGGTAACAAAAAACCTGCAAATATCATGTGAATGCGATTTTTTATACACGTACCTTGGGTTAAGTAATTCGATTTGTTAAAGGAAAATTTGGTGAATAACTTATTACTCTGGATCAATAATAGTTTATTATTAATTTACTATTATCAATGAAGTGAAAGTGGTTTTTCAGGATCAGTACAGATAGCGATCAGTAATCTCTACCTACATTCTACAGGGAATCAGGTAAGATATGTATGTATACAACCATACAGTCACCACATTATATAATGACTATATGGTGAATTTAATACCTTCATAATAACTGTGTTGGTCCGGTACTAGTCTGGGACGAACATAAAATGCTAACTCGCTATCGTTCATCTGGGCATGTAGTAAAAAGAATAGGGCGATAGTAGGTAGAGATCATGGATCCCTATCTGTTCCGATTCTGACAAACCACTGTCGCGTCATTGATAACCTACGTGGCGATGCTCGGTGGAGGTGGAGTTAAGAACTACGCTTTTCTTCTGCTTTCCAGTCTGTTCGTTGATTATAATATGCTATATATGTATTTATCTATTATATAATACGTATATATTTGTTAAATATACGTTAACTAGTACCCTTAATACAATTGTCCAAATATTATTATTATTATTGACACTTATACACCTTCACATACACAGTCGGCGGTTATAAGTACTTCTAACGTCACTCTTTTTAATGTATCTGTTTTTAATGTGTCTTTAAAGACTCTACCACTAGTATAGTACTCGTATATCTGTGACTCTACTCTCCACTTTACTGGCCTCTGTGTAAACGCAGCTGCGATGAAACTTTTACGTCGCCTATTACGTTTAGAGTTGGCTTCTATTGGGCAATAAATACAGTTTTTATGACTATTGCAATGGCCACGTGCATTTTTCTGAAACTATAGCTTTTGTGGTATTATGTGGGTTCTATCGGTTTGCTATTGACATTTGCAAGTCTGGGATTTGGATATAATGTATCTAGCTGCCTATTTTTACGGTGTGAGAAATGTTTAGAGGAAAATATTCTGTAATATGACCAATATTCCTTTGTTTTCAAGATGGTAAATTTAGTTTACTAAATTTAGTTCTATAAATTTAGTTCTTTTAGAACTAGGTGAATTTAAATTATAATGTTTTCTTTTCAATGAGCATTTAGTGTAATGCGTAAAAACCATTTTTAAAGAATCCTGTCTTAATTACTATACGTCAATAAATAGCTTTCAGAGAAGACAGAACTTCGGAGACTTAAGAGAAAATCTCCTTAGTTAATTTTAGCACTCATATTAAAAGAAATCAATAGTCAATCTTATGAAAAGTGAAATCCATAAACACAACCAGTTTCCCTTGTGGAGTAGTCAGTAACTTCAACATACATAAACGTATATTATAATATCCATTTACTCCTAGTCCCGTAGTCGCCTCTTACATGCCGGGAAGAACGGCAGCTAGTTAGCCTTTATTGATCTCCCAGACTATCACGGGACAATTGTTTGATATATATTTACATAAAACGCACGTTGGCAATAAATGCGTCAAGGCTGTGCAAAAACAAAAAAAAACTTTGTATTGAAACAAAAATGTATATTTAGTTTTGTAATTTGCCACTGGACAAAAAATCCCTGAGGTTAGAGTTTCACGTTGGTTCTTCTCCAAGCTAGGGCTTCCGAACCAACAGTAGAGTCATAGTTGTAAAACCAGTGCCACTCAATATATTTCGACGTTCAATGAATGCACTATTACTGTGCTTATATTAAATAAAAATCTTTTGACTTTGAAAAGAAAGTCGTATAGTTATTTTTAAACACTCGCAATTTATACTCATTTTATTTACTATGAGAAACCGGGTCATATCACGATAAATTAATAAAGATATCTGATGACCTTTATTTTGCCCGACGTTTTGCAAAATAAAGGTAATCAGATATCTTTATTAATTTATCGTGATATGACCCGGTCTCTCATAGTAAATAGAAAGGCGTATAGTTAATAAATGATAGCTCAAAGTCTTGGCGAAGGTTGATATAGTTTCATGCCTGTCTGGCCAACGTATGAGGCGAAGGGCTGCCAGCCGGAATGGCATTCAAGGGACGCTACGTGGCACTACGGCGATCGTCAATTCAGAATAGTGTGAGTGTGGGACTTTTTATAGTAGTGAATGAGTTTGGTTTTGTTTCTAGTATTAGATGGATTCTATTTACGCCTGATTTATAGTTATTTATATAGTTTAGGTGTTAGAAAAGATATGTAAGATACCTTACTTATTATACTTTACATAAAGTAATGTGAATTTTCAAATAAATTTGAAACGATGTTAGATAATATACGAATACTCGTATATCTCATACAAGAACAAAAATATTTTTTTTAAATATATAACAGTCGCGACCAACTCATTTTAGCAACCTTCGTGGTGCGGTTGCTAATCCAGAAGTACTGGGTTCGATTCCCGTTTGAGGCTGAGTAAACTAGTACGCTTTTCTTCTGCTTCCCAGTCTGGTCATTCATTATATATACATGTATATGTATTACTCTATATATACAAGCACGTATTTCTTAAGTGTGTGTTGAAGTTAACACAAGTCTTTAATGTACTTTGCAAAGCTAGTTCACTGTAGCGTGCTAGTATGTAACGTCAAAGGAATGCTAACTAGCTGCCGTTTTTCCTTGCATGTCGTAGAAGTGACTAAGAGACTAGGGTTACATGGCATCTATTGGCCAATGGGCTAGCAACCGTCCACCAATGTTTTATATGACATTACCCCAATATTCATGCTTAAACGTGATATATAGGATATAACATATTATCGTGTCTTTGTGGTTAAGTTGTGTATGTACGTCAGGTAACAAAGGTAATGCTTTGTTTATAAAAAAGACAAAACAAATGCATTCACGACCATTAACCCTTGCGGGTTAGTGAGAGGTTCATGTATTCATCTCCGTAATTGCGAAGGTAGTATTTCTATGGCCTCCTCGAACCCACGTGTTGACCAGATAGATATCGCCATTTACAAGTAACTAACTATTACCTGTTCGACGAACAGGTAGGTTTCCTCATGATGTTTTCCCTCACCGTGTAATTCCATGCATTACGTTAATGTGTTATTATTAAAAAAGGTATTGAAAAAAAGGTAAATTATAAAAGGTATTTATATATGTATGTAAGCTAAAACAGGTGTCAAGTATGTACGAACTGTTTGTTACAAAGTCAGTATCAATTGTCTGTTAAAGCCTCCGATATTCTTTTTGTTTCTGTCCGACAATGTCAGCGTCTAACTGGGATTTATTGGAAAACCATTTCGTAAGGCCTTACTAGATAAAACAAGTCGATTGAGAAACACCATTGGAAACAGAATCGAGAACTCAACTATATTAAAACACAATTACAAAGAAATAGTACAACTTTATTAAAAGTTAACAAACTCGAATTAAAAATGACAAGACTAGACTATATATACAACACGCCTGTTTCTCCAATAAGACATATGACAGTCAGATAGACGACTTGTGTATATATATATCAGAGGCTTGAGTGCTTATCTCCGAAATTTCGAAAGCATGTTAGGTATGAGCCACTCAAAGCCCTCGTTTCACTAGATAGACAGCACCCAACGTGATAGGTGCTGAACCGAAACGATTAAAACACACGACTAGAAACAAAAATTCAGTTCAAATATATTTCAATACCTACCCATAAAAATACTGAAATGTAAATATAGCTTTTTGTAAAGCAAATATTAGGTTTTGATTGCCTGTATTATCTTGATGTACAATTCTGTATTTTCGATGTTTGTTTAAATACTAGCCGAAAAATAAAGTAAATACAACTCCATAAAAGTAATCGTAAAAAAACTGTATTAAAATGGATGTATGTAAACATCAATAAAGCAACATTTTCTATACCTTTTAGTGTGTTATAAATAAATAAGTAGATCAGTAGGCTCAAGGTTTAATCCCCGTCCGAGCATGTAATGGAAATGAAAAATGAAAATAATCAGATTAAGAAACGGTTTTGCCAAATACACCCACCATAATATTGGAAAACATCGTGAGGAAACTACTTATTCTTTGGAACAAATAGCCAATGCTTGTAAATGGTGACACGGCTTACCACCTGTCACATTGAGTACTGACTATCTGGTCAAAACGTGGGTTCAATATAGCCATAGGATTACTACCTCGCAAATGCGGAGATGGACACCTGAACCTCTGAATACATCGCAAGTGTAAATCATTTGTTATTTTTATTTTATTTCTTTACTAAGCCATTCACCACTAAGGCTATGTCGGCTGAAGTAAAAAACGAAGTTGAAGCTGCAATTCTGCTCTTCCTAGTTCTTCGGTTCGTTCCAGTTGAGGATTCAAATATAATGCCAAAGCAAACATATTTAGCTAGTTTAGCATCACAATTGACTAAATATTCAGCTGAATAAATATTTGTATTTTCAACTTTCACTGAGCTGCTGACTTTGTTGACGAACCATAGACGACTGAATGATTTGTTTTTTACCACCTTATGCTTAGGCTAATACCTAATACCTACTATTTAGGCGTGAATATAGCTATGTTTGAATGTCATTTCATTCAATCACTACATAGTATAAAACAAAGTCGCTTTCTTTGTCCTTATGTCCCTTTGTATGCTTAAATCTTTCAAACTCCACAACGGATTTTGATGCGGTTTTTTTCAATAAATAGAGTGATTCAAGAGGAAGGTTTATATGTATAATAACATCCATTAAAGTGGAGTAGGCTATATATTTTATACCCGTGCGAAGCCGGAGCGGGTCGCTAGTAAGTACTTAAATTATTTTCGTACTACCATGTGCTTAGGCCATGGTAGGCCCGGGTCCCGATACCTCTCCCTCACTCAGCAAACACTTGAACAGGGACTAGGTCCTTCCTTCGGGAAATTCTTGTGACCTATTTCTCTGCACTCACGTATGCGTCCCCAAGGTATAGACAGAGATGTGGGGCTTAAAACTTGGAATGACATAGTATTTGCATCTATTTAAATTAGAGATTTCAATTATCTGTATAACTTTATTTTCTTATTTGTATTTATTATTACATGGATAATAGATTTAATTTATTTGGAAGGGCGGTTACGTAGGGGCCGGCCTAAAAGATATATAACAGTCAGATAGACGCTATATTGAAAAAAGGTTACGTTATACCTATATTATACCTATAACCGCCGAGTGTGTATGAGAAGATGTATGAGTGTCAATGAAGCGAAAGTGGTCTGACAGGATCGGGACAAATGGAGATCCGTGATCTCTGCCTACTCCTCTACAGGGAATCAGGCGTGATGTGTATGTATGTATGTAGATTTAATTTATTAATATGGGTTGGATGTGGTCATGGAATAACTACTTCCGCAATTGCGAAGACGGTCGAGAATGTGTATAAAAAAGTGTTTGCATAGTTTTTAGATTTTATATAATATTATTACTATTAATTGTTTTTTCTCCACAAGACAACCAAAAGACAAACGCGTTCATGACCATTAACCATTGCGCAGTAGTCAGAGCTTCAGGTGTCCATCTCCGCACTTGCGAAGGTAGTAATTCTATGGCCACCTCGAACCCACGTGTTGACCAGATAGTCTGTACTCAGCGTGACAGGTGGTAAGCTACGTCGCCATTTACAAGCATTAACTATTACCTATTCGGGGAACAGGTAGGTTTCCTCACGATGTTTTCCCTCACCGTAGTATATGTATATATTTTAGTCCATTATATACGTTTATAAATATTCTAATAACGTAAGTTCCTTACAGTTTATACAATATCTAACTGATATTTTAACCGGAATTTTCCCTTGAATTTCGCAGTACTAGTTACTTATTCTGCGAAACTATAATTATTATGCAAATGGCGGTTTCAAGATACGCCGTTCATTGTATGAATAATGCATGGAGAATGGGATTTTATGTTATTATGACGTTAGTAGTTTTTAAGCTTACATACACATATATTTTACATACATACGATAGTTCCTAATTTGGTATTCTCATATAAAAATAGTAACAATAAATAATTTGACGACCTCCGTGCCGTGATCGGTTAGACGCCTGAACGCTAATCGTGAGGTCCCGGGTTCGATTCCCGGTGGAGGCACAATTAAGAACTACGCTTTCCTACTGCTTTCCAGTCTGGTCGTTGATTGTATATGCTATATATGTATTTATCTATATTTAATAAGTATACATTTCTTAAATATACGTTGACTAGCACCCTTAACACAAGTCTTACATGTACTTACCAAGGGGCTAGGTCAATTAGTGTAATAATGTTCAATTATTATTATTATAAAATTTAAAATTGTGTGATAATCACATACATCACCTATGTCACTTTTGATAATAGAGACGAGGTTATGATTACCTTGATAAAGAATGTTTGTATTATAAAATTGACTTATGGTAGCGAAAGTTTGGTATGGCAAAAGAAGCATGCAAGTAGAATCAATGCCGCCTAAATGCGGTCACTGAGAAGCATGTTAGGAGTGACATTGAATGATAGAATTAAAAATGGTGTGATATGAGAAAGTTGCGGTTTGAAAGAAGATGTAGTGACTAAGATTGAAAAGGGCATGCTGCGATGGTTTGGACATGTTATGCGGATGAATGATAGGAGATTGACAAAAGTAAAAAGAAAAATTCCTTTTGTCAATCTGCTATCATTCATCCGCATAACATGTCCAAACCATATGGGTGAAGTGGAAGAGAGATTACGTAGTGGCCGGCCCAATAAGACTAAAGGGTGACGTTAGAAGTACCTACAACCTCCTAATGTGTATGAGGAGGTGTATGAGTGTCAATGTAGTGATGGTGGGTTTTAAAATCAGGACAGATAGGGATCCGTATTCTTTGCCTACCCCTCTACAGGGAATCAGACGTGATGTGTATGTACGTATAATACATGTATGTAAGTAATATCTAATCCCCTTCACAACTTCCTTAAAAGCCTTAACAAGTACGAGGGACTTAAAGCGAAGTCTGTGTGTTTTGGCTCACTCTGATTGTTTTCAACAGAGGTCGTGAGTGTGCAAATTTCTCCCTAATTAATTTAATTATAGCATATGTAAGTGTATGTATGTGTTTGCTTTTGAAATGTTTGATTTGTTATAATATGTATGTGTGTATGTATAAGTAATTCGACGTAGTTGTTTGAGGCTTGAGTGTGTATTCCGCTTAAGCATGTACCAATGGAAATTAAGTTTAATGATTTTCTATGTATATTGTTGTAATAAAAATACGTTTACGAAATACACCGAATACTACGGTGAGGGAAAAAAAACATACTTGTTCCCGGAACAGGTAATAGTGCTTGTAAATGGCGACATGGCTTACCACCTGTCACATTGAGTACTGACTATCTGGTCAACACGTGGGTTCGAGGTCCATAGAGTTACTACCTTCGCAATTGCGTATATGGACACATGAAACTCTAAAACTACCCCACAAGGGTAAATAGTCGTGAACGCGTTTTGTTTTTTGTACGTATATGTTTATATCTGAATCCATACAACTTTTATAATGTATGCATAAGCATGTATTAATATGTTTGTTATTGAAATGCTAACTAATAATTTCATTTTGGTTAATTCTGTAAGATATCTGATCTCTCTTTTCAAATACATACATACATATATATATATATATATATATATATATATATATATATATATATATATATATATATATATATAACTATAAATCAGGCGTAAAAAGAATCTATCTAGTACTCGAAACAAAATCAAACTCATTCACTACCATAAAAGGTCCCACACTCACACTATTCTGAATTTACGATCGCCGTAGTGCCACGTAGCGTCCCTTTGAATGCCATTCCGGTTGTCAGGCCTTCGCCTCATACGTTGGCCAGACAGGCATGAAATTATACCAGCCTTCGCTAAGGCTTTGAGCTATCATTTATTAACTGTGCGCCTTTCTTTTACGTAGATATACATACATATATACACATCACGCCTGATTACCTGTAGAGGGGTAGGCAGAGATCACGGATCCCCATTTGTCCCGATCCTGACAGACCACTTTCGCCTCATTGATATTCATACATCTTCTCATACACTCTCTGCGGTTATAGGTACACCTAACGTCACCTTTTTTCAATATAGCGTCTATCTGATTGTTATATCGATATACTGTCGTCTTTATTTGTTATAAATACATATAGTGGCTGTAGCCTAGTGATCTCTGACTTCTTGTTAGATGGTCTAGATTCAAATCCCGCCTTTGGCATGTACCAATGAGTGATATTTAAAAACATGTTATTGTAAATTTACAGTCGCTAACGATGAGGGAAAACATCCTGAGAAAATACTACTTATCCCTTGGGTTAGAACAGTCAGTGCCTATATACGGCGATACGGTTCACTACATATCACGTTGGGTCCTGTCTATCTAGTGAAACGCGGGCTTTGAGTTGCTCATACAGAATATGCCTTCGAAATTTCGGATATGGGCACTCAAGCCTCTGAATAAGCCTACAGAAAAAGGTAGTGTGTAATTGTGTATACACAAGTCGTGAAGCGTATGTTATACGTAAACAAGAATATATAAACTATCTTCAAAATTTATTACGTACGCGTTTCATTTCACTAAATCATCAAAAACAATATTTTAAGTGCAAAATTTTTACTGCAAAATAAACTAAAGTTTTTCCCTGAGTGAAAATCTATTTAATCAATAAATATAAAATGAGATATAAAGACAAGGTTCACTTGATTTTTTATTGACTATTTATACGAATCAAGTTACATTTTATAGATTATAATTACAACTCTACATTTTAATTAATAATAATTTTAAAGGAAATATCGCCCCGTTTAATTGATAACTGTGGGGATCCCAGGGCTGGAGCATTCTTCTCTCAGAGAATTAGCATGGCTATTCAGAGGGGGAATGCTATCAGTGTCTTGGGAACCCTACAACCCTCTGACAGCGATGATTACAAAGATATTTTCTATGTAATTTAATTTTTATTTCTACTTAAAGTTTATAGTTTAAATTAATAATTTTTCTCAAGTGAGATTTGAACCTCACTAATACTAAGTCAAGCTCCAAACAACTGAGCTACACTGAATTACTGAGCTTAGTCAAATTAACTATATTTATACTCATAATCGTGAGATCCCGGGTTCGATTCCCGGTGGAGGCAGAGTTAAGAACTACGCTTTTCCTCTGCTTTCCAGTCTGGTCGTTGATTATATATGCTATATATGTATTTATCTATCTATAATAAGTATATTTTTCTTAAATATACGTTGACTTTTACCCTTAACCCAAGTCTTAATTAAACTTACCAAGAGGCTAGTTCCATTGGCGTAATAATGTCCAAATATTATTATTTATACTAAATACAACTCTACATTCTATATCTACTTGTTTTTAGGAGCCCTTAGCAAAATAAGGGCCCTAAATGAATTTGAATGAGGTGAGAACTGGTCCATCTGTTAAAGGACCTCAAGGGTGATTGATTACCTTTTGACAAAAATGAGGTTAATTGGCCAGAGCGAGGTTTGTATATTCAATGCTGTTTATGGAACACCTAATATTGAGAGTTTTAATGTTTATTTATTTATTTATCATTTATTTTTTTATAGTCGTTTCAACTGCGGCGGTCATTAGCGACTGTTAGAAAGGGGTACATTTAGGGCATTTATATCTTATCAATTACATTAATTTTTCTTAGAAATAGTAAAACATTACAGTAGTTGGAGTTAAAACAAGTTGACAAGTCAGTTGGTAGATCTAGTGTTTTCCGGAATATATCATGTAAATGACACTCAATGATTAGATGTTTAGCAGTTAGATCTGAACCACATATACAGTTTGTCTTGTCCTTTTTGTCTATTAAATGAATATGTGTTAAGTTAGTGTGTCCTATGTAGAGCTATTTCCTCTTTCCTATTGCTTACGTTATACTTACAGCTGTCATATACATTATCCTTAATACTAAACAATTTGCTATTATTACAATGGTTTACCCAGTAGCTGTTCCATTCCATTGCCACTGACTTGTGGATGGCCTTACGGAAGTTTTAATCTTTGTGTTATGGAATGAGTAAAATACAAAATATTGTTGTAGTTTTTACTTAGTGGCCATAGAATTACTACCTTCGCAATTGCGGAGATGGACACCTGAACCTCTTGGCGAATGGTCCTGAACGCGTTTGTCTTTTGTCTATATTATTTTATTGATATTCAATAAGATATATGACAGTTGGATAGATGATACATTGAAAAAGGGTGACGTTAGAAGAACTATAACCGCCGAGTGTGTATGAGATGTATGAGTGTCAATAAAGCGAAAGTAGTCTGTCAGGATCGGGACAAATGGGGATCTGCGATATCTGCCTACCCCTCTACAGGACATTAACCCTTGCGGGGAAGTTTGAGTTTCAGGTTTTCATCTCCGCATTCGGAGGTAGTAATTCTATAGCCACCTCGAATCCACGTATTGACCAGATAGTCAGTACTTAATGTGACAGGAGGTAAGCCCTGACGCCATTTACAAGAACGATGTTTTCAAGTATAACAGTAACCTATATGTATTTATTATAACTATGACACATTTTGGCACCTTATCTCTACACCTCCTAACTGCCACTTTGGTCGCAATTTACGGGGTAGTCAGCTAAAGGGGATAGCTTTAAGGTTCCTGAGCACTCTTAACGTATTTCTTGGCGTGATAAGCCATAGCTGATTTGAGGGTAGATAAGAATATTTTCACTCTGGTATAAAAACTAGATTTTGGCTACTATGTAAGGAAAAACATCGTGAGGAAACCTACCTGTTCTTCGGACAGGTAATAATTACATGCATGAATACATGCATTCAAGTCTTGTAATCCTTTTTGGACGATGGGCAAGCAACCTGTTACCAATGTACCATTATGACATCGCAATCCCAATATTTATGCTGATAAGTAAACTAGGAGTTATTATATCTCCAAGGTTCGATCCAACCTGAAAGGGGTTAAAGGACGTGAATCTATAAATATAAATATTATTTGTTTGTAATTCGACGTAGCTCAGTTGTTTGGGGCTTGACTCTGTATCAGTGGGTTCAGGGGTCAAATCCCACTTGAGCATGTACCAATGGAAATTAATTCAATTGAATTTCTATGTACATTTTCGTAATAATATTACATTTACGAAATGCGTCGAATAATGCGGTGAGGGAAAACATCGTGAGGAAACCTACCAGTTCCCCGAACAGGTAATAGTGCTTGTAAATGGAGACTTGCACTTGACACATTGAGTACTGACTATCTGGTCAACACGTGGGTTCGAGATGGCCATAGAATTACGTACCTTTGCCATTGCAGAGATAAACACCTGAACATCTGACTACCCTAATCATTTATCCTCAAAACATATTCAAACCATCAAAGCACGCCCTTTTCAATCTTAGTCACTACATAATTTTTCGAACCAAATTTATAAATATAATTTGACGATCTCCGTGACGAATTTATATATATAATTTAACGACCTCCGTGGCGCGATCAGTTTAACATCTGAACGCTAATCGTGAGGCGGGTTCGATTCCCGGTGGAGGCAGAGTTAAGAACTACGCTTTTCTACTGCTTTCCAGTCTGGTTGTTGATTATATATGATATATATGTATTTATCTGTATATAATATGTATATATTTCTTAAATATACGTTGACTAGTACCCTTAACACAAGTCTTAAATGTACTTACCAAGGGGCTAGTTCAATTGGTGTAATAATGTCGAAATATTATTATTTAGATAGATATTATTTGTTTCTAGCTATTTCCAATCCATTAAGCGGAGGCCTGTTGTTTGATTAGTCGATTCCCTTAGTCACGTCTATCGAAGTGTCAATAAAAGCGGTCACGCGAATGAGGTCAATAAATTGTAGAACTATCACGCTTTAGGTTGAAGTTGGATGGGAAGATATATGTATATATTTCTTAAATAAACATAAGTTATAATAGTTATAATTCGACGTAGCTCAGTTGTTTGGGGCTTGACTCTGTATCGAGGGTACAGGGTTCAAATCCCACTTGAGTATGTACCAATGGAAATGAAGTTTAATGAATTTCTATGTAAATTTTCGTAATAAAAATACATTGACGAAATGCGTCGAATACTACGGTGAGGGAAACACATCGTGAGGAAACCTACCTGTTCCCAGAACAGGTAATAGTCAGTGCTTGTAAATGGCGACATGGCTGACCACCTGTCACGTTGAATACTAACTATCTGGTTTACACGCGGGTTCGAGGTGGCCATAGAATTACTACCTTCGCAATAGCAGAGATGGACACCTGAATCTCTAATCACCCCGTAAGGGTTAATGGTCGTGAACGCGCACGGATAAACATAAGTCTTCAATTAATTTACCAAGATTCTTAGTTAAGTTGTCTGTGAGTCATTTTAAAATATTTATTTAAAAAATTATATAATAACTAAATATAATACGAGTATATACGTAATAATCAAGCGAATATTTGGCTCTTACTGTCCATTCTAAAACGGGATTAACAACTTGGGAACTTAGTTGAAATAGGTGAGGGAAAACTTTTCGACATCTGCCAACAATTCGGCAGCGATTGAACTAGCCCAGTTCAAACTTCATTAGGAATTACAGCTACATACATACATAGGATGTCTATAGAGCCGTGAAAATATATATGTTCAAGCAATATCAAATAATTTACCACATTTTTATTTTTTTCATTACATGAAACATAGATGGCACTGTCATTATAGTTTCATTTTTATACTCGTATTATATTCTTCGCTCCTATATAGTAGCAGGGTAATGTTAAATAGCCTAAAACCTTTCTCAATAAATGGTCTATCTAACACAAAAAGAATTTTTGAATTTGAACCAGTAGTTCCTGATATTTGCGCGTTCAAACGAACAAACTCTTCAGCTTTATAATATTAGTATAGATTTTCCCTGATCATTAATAATCACGTATACACTTCCTCATACACATTCGGCGGTTATAGGTACTTCTAACGTCACCCTTTTCCTATACGTTATCGATTGCGTCATTCGTCTTATTAGGATGACACCCACGTCAATAAACTTGATACATATCACGACCGTTTTCCCGTTGGGGTAGGTAGAGACTAATCATATACATAACATACGCTTCACGACTTGTGTAGACACACTCCCTTTTTTATTATGGCGCGGTAGTCAAAGACTTGAATGCCCATCTCCGAAATTTCGAAGGCATGTTAGGTTGGGTCATTCGAAGCCCGCGCATCACTAGATAGACAGCACCCAACGTGAAAGGTAGTGAACCGTATCGCCGTATATAGGCACTGACTATTACCTATCCTTAGGGATAGGCAGGTTTCCTCACGATGTTTTCCCTCACCGTTAGCGACTGTAAATTATGTACGTAAATGAAAAACACATTTAAATTTAATTCATTGGTACATGCCAGAGTCGGGATTCGAACCTATGGCTAATGAGACTAATCTTTACTATATATATGCTTAAGTATATACTAATATATAGGAACTTATAAGCTTTCATTACTAGAAATCTTTTAGGGTAGTGAGAGTTTTAAGCGGCAATACGCAGTAGCGAAGTTAGTAATACTATGGCTATCTCAAACTTACTGTTGAACAGATAGTCAGTACTCAATTTGACAGGTGGTAAGCCATGTCGCCATTTACAAGCACTGATTTACCTATACAGGAACGGGTAATACAATTGCTACTTCCACAATTGCGGAGATGGAAACCTGAACCTCTGACTACCCCGCAAGGATTAATCATCGTGAAAGTATCTGTCTTATCTTTTTAAACAACAAAAGTACTCGAGACACACATACATATACATTCAAATAATAAAAAAAAAACTTTTTATTCACACTAGACGCAGTAACACATATACACAAATAGAGAAAAGAATATATAATAATTTACATTTATGGAACCAAGCGCACATGGCAACCCCGCGCAAGTGTGAATAGGATTTGTCTCAGCTAATGTTGATTGATTCACGTCTTTTTTGAACCCTTTTGAGATGAACAGAACCTTGAAAACAAGATAATATCTCCTAGTTCACTTTTTAGCCTGTATATTAGGGTTGTGACATTCTACATGGTACATTGGTAACAGGTTGTTTACCCATCACCTAATACTTTACCCTTAAATTTTCGTGATAATAATATGTATGTACGTATGTGAATGTACATGTATGTATTATACATATACGTTCACGTCCTTTAATCTTTTTAGGGGTGGACAGAACCTTGTAGACATGAAAAAATCTCCTTGGTCACATATAAGCATATCATTGGGTTTGTGATCTCATATGGAACATAGGTGACTGGTTGCTAACCCATTGCCCAATACATTTCATATACTCCTAGTCCCTTGGTCGCCTCATACATGCCGGAAAGAACGGCAGCTAGTTAGCATTCTTTTTCATCCCAGACTAGCAAAAGACACTACGTGTATAAACTATGTAAACGTCGCAATTAGTATGAGAAATGTAACATAGCTAATTCAAATTCAGAGAATTTATGCTACGGATTCGTAGTATGACCTTTGTCCTTTGCTACGAGTAAATGCTACGGATCTGAATTGTGGTGGCTACTTAGTTATATATCTCTATGGTTACCATAGCGACGAGATATATAACCTTCTTAGGTTACAACGTCACCCTTTTTCAATATGGCGCCTATGTGACTGTCATAAGTTTTGTTGTATCTATAACCGCCAAGTGTGTATGAGAAGGTGTATGAGTGTCAATGAAGCAAAAGTTATTTTTCAGGATCGGGCCAAGGGAAACCGTGATCTCTGCCAACCTCTCTACAGGGAAACAGGTGTGATGAGTATGTAGATATGTTCTTATAATTATAGAGTAGTGGCTGTAGCCCTATAGGTAAGACCTCGGACTTCGTATGAGAAAGGTCCTAGGTTCAAATCCCGACTCTGGCATGTACCAATGAATGAAATTTAAATGTGTTTTTCATTTACGTATACAGGGTGGCGCATTCAAAACGGTCAGTATGGGAAAGTCTGAAACTATAAGAGATACGAAGATTTGTTCTTAGGAACCATGTCACCGATTTTGATAAAAAGAAAAACTGCATTCATACTTTGTTTAAAAAAACAACTGTATCCAGTACAGGCATCGAACCCGGTTGCTTTGAAAAAATAAACTGGCCCTTTTCACTTTTTCTTTTTAAATATCGATTGTGTAGGTCTTAAGCTGTTAATGTCTCTATGAAACATGTTGTCGAAAATGAATAAAATGCATTGTCTTGGCATACTTTAGTTTATCATAGTAGTTTGCATACACCGTAACAATATTCAACAGACATGTAAAATTGACACTATTGCTGTTTGCAGTTTTGTAGTTCCCTGCTTGTTACATACACCATATCATGTGGCATTAGCATTACATTAATCCTTTAAGGAGGTTTTGTTATCTACAGTAATCAAAAACTAACAATCTATTGAAAAGTCCACTTAAAGTGACGTGTTAAATCATATTAGAAAATTTCTTGTGGGATTACGTTAAGGATGAATTTTACAAAACAAGCTATGACACCATTGAAGACCTAAAAGTAGCAATAAAGTCAATTGTGACGCAAATTCACCACATGAAAATACAAAATTCATAGTAAGATCGTTACCTAAACGTGTTGAATATTGTATTGAAAACAACGGTGGTCACTTAGAAAACCTACTATGATAAAGTTAAGTATGCCAAAACAATGTATTTTATTCATTTTCGACACCATGTTTCATAGAGACATTTACAGCTTAAGACCTACACCATCGATTTTAAAAAGAAAAAGTGAAAAGAGCCAATTTATTTTTTCAAAGCAACCGGGTTCGATTCCCGTACTGGTTACAGTTGTTTTTTCAAAGAAAGTATGAATGCAGTTTTTCTTTTTATCAAAATCGGTGACATGGTTCCTAGGAACAAATCTTCGTATCTCTTATAGTTTCAGACTTTCCCATACTGACCGTTTTGAATGCGCCACCCTGTATAATTTACAGTCGCTAACGGTGAGGGAAAACATCGTGAGGAAACCTGCCTATCCCTCTTGATAGGTAATAGTCCGCGCCTATATACAGCGATACGGTTCACTACCTATCACGTTGGTTGCTGTCTGCTGTTTGTGTATACACAAGTTGTGGAGCGTATGTTATGTTATATGTACTGAGATACCTGTAATTGTATTATGAGTTGTGATGACATCATTATTAAATATTAGTAACAGGTTATCAGGTTATGTCCCTGACAGAGCATTTTCGATTCATTGACACTCATACAACTTCTCATACACACTCGGCGGTTATAGGTACTTCTAACGTCACCCTTTTTCAATATAGCGTCTACCCCAGATTAAATGCCTTTCGTCACAATACCTCGAATAGTGAGATATCCCGGAACGTGTCTGTCGGAGATTTATGAGGATTTAAACTTGAAGGAACAACTTAAAACTTCGCTTCACGATGGTTGAGCTCTAAGTTCTAGATTCTAAAGAAAAGCCTGCATCTAGGTGTGTGTAGTGCAAACATGGCTTTAAATTCAGGTTTATAAACCTTAAAAGATACATACATACATACATAAATATCACTCTTTTTTAACTGTCACTCCCTTTTTTAATATGGTTACTACCCGTCAGAGGCTTGAATGCACATTTCCGAAATTTCGAAGGCATGTTAGGTATGGTCACTTGTTTACTGTAAATTATGTACGTAAATTAAAAACACATATTTAAATCTCATTCATTGGTGCATGCTAGAGCCGAGATTCGGACCTAGGACCTTTCTCATAATAAGTCAGAGGTCTTATCCACTGAGCTACGAGTCGCTTAATTTTATATGTACATGATGCATACACATCACGCCTGATTCCTTGTAGAGGGGGAGGCTTAGATCAGGGATCCGCATTTGTCCCGATCCTGACAGACCACTTTTGCTTCATTGACACTCATATATCTTCTCGTACACACTCGGCGGTTATAGGTACTCCTAACGTCACCCTTTTTCATTATAGCGTCTATCTAACTGTCATATGTCACTCCTAACATTCTTTTTAAATGATATGAGGTTCAAATAACTAAATTTAAAACCTAGTAGGAGCCATTTAGTTTTCAAATCCGTCTTTTTCGATCTTTCTTAATTTATTATAAAACTGCGTCTAATGCAATAAGACTAACTGCTCTAACGCACTCAGAACTAAAGGTTATACTTATTGATTTTATAACTTTTGACTTTTAGACAGGCATATAATTGAGTTTGTTTTGCTTCTGTAAAATTTTCTAAATGGCACTTACCGAAATATATAAATACATGTACAATATTCACGCTTCTACTTTCCCAACGATACAGGCAGAGACTATCGATCGCCACCTGGAACGGGTGACAAATCTCACTCTCTCACATTAACCTTCTCATGCATATAAAGAAATAAAAAAGGAAATAGCTCTAAAAGGATAAAACAGACACATATTTACCTATATTACAATCCCAGACTATCACGCATCATGAGCTGCATTTCATATTGGCAAACACACTCAGACATTCAGGTTATAAAACGACCATAAAACTGTCTGGCAGTTTCAGCAAAAATGGGGTTTGGAAAACTGAATACATATTAATCATTTACTTATTTATGCACATGTATAATACATGATGGATTTGTTTATTTCTTAGTTATATTTAAGTTTCTTTTGCCAAGATTTTAATCAATACATATCCAAACTGCGTTCAATACTACGGTGAGGGAAAACATCGTGAGGAAACCTGCCTGTTCCCAAAACAGGTAATAGTTAGTGCTTGTAAACGACATGGCTTACCACCTTGTGACATTGCGTACTGACTTGGTCAACACGTGGGTTCGAGGTGTCCATAGAATGAATACCTTCGCAATTGCGGAGATGGACACCTGAACCTCTGACCAGGGTTAATGGTCGTGAACGCGTTTGTCTTTATCTATTTTGATAAATAACTCCCACGTCACTCACACCCATTAACCTTCTCATACATGCTCTTCTGTTCTTCACTGCGTACAACCGCCTTGAGAAGAATGCCTCCAATTTGGTTTGTACAGTCAGCGCTAAAAGTGCAGTCCCAGTAACTATTTATAAGGGTTAAGTTAATAAGAACAAAAGACAATATTTTTCATTTTAAAACTGGCGCCGCTATACATTGTCATGGGCACTATACGTCCGCGTGCTTCGAAACTGAGAATCGAAGCCGTGACCTCACGATTAGCGTTTAGGTGGCTAACCGATCGCGCCACGGAGGTCGTTATACACATAGCGTCCGATTCCTTGTAGAGGGGCACAGAGATGACGAATCCTAATATGTCCCGATATGTTTGTATTTGTCAAATATTGTTTATTATAAGTATGGTAACTTCTATCGAACAAGTAAAACAGTACCAATGTTTGCTACGCCTTCACCTTATGAAGGTTTATTCTGGCAATAGCACTCACAAGCTAAGTCCTTCTCAGTCGTGAGTGCTAGAAATCTTTTGAGGATTAACACAGATTTCAACTTCGGAGGGAAAAGGTCGAAATGAAAGCTTCAGGATGTATGAAAGTTTAAGTTGGAGCTTTAGTTAGTTTTGTTCTTTAAGGTATAGTGTAAGTTGCATATATACATATATGAGTTTTGAAATGAAAAGTATTGTAAAGAATCTTTGTTACGAAAAAGGTAATAATAATATATTTGGTCATTATTACACCAATTGAACTTGCCCCTTGGTCAGTTCATTTAGGACTTGTGTTAAGGGTAAGTCAACGTATATTTATGAAATATATACTTATTATACATATATACATAAATACATATATAATCAACAACTAGACTGGAAAGCAGAAATAAAGCGCAGTACTTAACTCTTCCTCCACCGGGAATCGAACCCAGGACCTTACGATTAGCGTTCAGGTGCTTAACCAATCGCGCCACGAAGGTCGCTATATTATATAGTAATCATTTTGTACCAGTTGACTTTATTATGTTTCCAAGTATCTATTAATCATCTACACTGCAAGGGATAGTCGTAAATATATGTCAGTAGAAACTTCAAAAGTAGAATAAAAGCCTCGCAGCTTTACCCCGAAAGCCTTAACACAAAAACGGGGCACGGAAGTCAACAGAGCGACTACGGATCCGGCTTTCGTACTACGAGTTTTTAGCTCACAAAGGCACGTAGTACAAGACGTGTTTGAGACACGTAGCACTGGAAATGCTACGGATGGCTACTGAAAGTTGAGCTTTTTGTCGCGTTTGTTAGAAAAGGATTTGTGTTTTTTGGTATTGTGTATTTGTTGTTTGGTTTCCTTTATATAGATATACTAGTGACCCGCTCCGGATCCGGATTCCACGGGTATATAATATATAGCCTACTCCACTATTTAATGGATGTTATTATACACATGAACCTTTCTCTTGAATCACTCTATCTATTAAAAAAACCGCATCAAAATCCGTTGCGTAGTTTCAAAGATTTCAACATACAAAGGGACATAGGGACAAAAAAAGCGACTTTGTTTTATACTATGTAGTGATTATGTGGAAATTTAAGTGTGATACTATAATATATGTATATAAATGTTAATATATGTATGAGTTCGAGGTGGCCATAATTACTTTATCGAATGTAGTTTCTGAAAGAGTGTATGAATGTTAATGAAGCAAAAATGGTTTGTCATAAAAGATATAAGAACCCTGCCTATCCCTCAAAATAGTCTTGCAATTGCATGTATGTATTTAATAATTTGTACAATAATATTTGTTTGACGACCTTCTTAGCGTGATTGGTTAACCACCTGAACGCTAATCTTGCGGTCCCGGGTTCGATTCCTGATGAAGGTAGATTTATCAATAACGCTTTTTGTCTACTTTCCAGTCTGGTCATTGATTTTATATGCTATTTATGTATTTATCTATATATAACAAGTATATATTTCTTAAGTAACATTTAACACAAGTCTTAAATGAACTTACCAAGGGGCTTGTTGAATTGGTGTAATAGTGTCTTAAATATTATTATTATATTATTAAAATAATAGGTTTAACTTAATATAAATCAATGAACACTAAGTACGTATTAAGGAATGTCACTTCGAAAGCTTTTTTCTTTGGGAGAGACAAATGAACGAAGTTTTTCTGCCAAACAAGAGGAAAAAGTTTCTGTGATTGAGAGGTTCTATCAAGTAGGTTGAGGTTTCGACTCGAGAACTACAATTGTACCATATATTCACGCCTCTATTTCACTGATGGGATAGGCAGAGACTACATACAAATTATATACAGGGTGGCGCATTCAAAACGGTCAGTATGGGAAAGTCTGAAACTATAAGAGATACGAAGATTTGTTCTTAGGAACCATGTCACCGATTTTGATAAAAAGAAAAACTGCATTCATACTTTCTTTGAAAAAACAACTGTATCCAGTACGGGAATCGAACCCGGTTGCTTTGAAAAAATAAATTGGTTCTTTTCACTTTTTCTTTTTAAATATCGATTGTGTAGGTCTTAAGCTGTAAATGTCTCTATAAAACATAGTGTCGAAAATGAATAAAATGCATTGTTTTGGCATACTTTATTGTAACATAGTAGTTTACATACATCGTAACAATATTCAACAGACATGTAAAATTGTATGTATGGCTGTTTGTAGTTTTGTACTTCCCTACTTGTTACATACACCATATCATGTGGCATTAGCATTGCATTAATCCTTTAAGGAGGTTTTGTTATCTACAGTAATCAAAAACTAACAATCTATTGAAAAGTCCACTTAAAGTGACGTGTTAAACCATATTAGAAAATTTCTTGTGGGATTACGTTCAGGATGAATTTTACAAAACAAGCTATGACACCATTGAAGACCTAAAAGTAGCAATATTCAATTGTAACGCAAATTCACCACATGAAAATACAAAATTCAATAGTAAGATCGTTACTTAAACGTGTTGAATACTGTATTAAAAACAACGGTGGTCACTTAGAAAACCTACTTTGATAAACTAAATTATGCCAAAACAATGCATTTTATTCATTTTTGACACCATGTTTCATAGAGACATTTACAGCTTAAGACCTACACAATCGACATTTAAAAAGAAAAAGTGAAAAGAGCAAGTTTATTTTTTCAAAGAAACCGGGTTCGATTCCCGTACTGGTTACAGTTGTTTTTTCAAAGAAAGTATGAATGCAGTTTTTATTTTTATCAAAATCGGTGACATGGTTCCTAAGAACAAATCTTCGTATCTCTTATAGTTTCAGACTTTCCCATACTGACCGTTTTGAATGCGCCACCCTGTATATTCACGTCCTTTAATGCCTTTAAGGGTTTACAGAACATTAGAGAGATGATAATATCTGCTAGGTCAGTTTTTAGATGAATATTGGGGTTGTAATGTTAAATGAAGATTAGTGGTAGGTTGCTAGCCCATCGCTTAATAATTTTAATTAACCTCTAGTTTCATAATCGCCTTTTGCGACAAAGCGAGAATAACTGCAATCTGTCACTAATGTTTCATATGAAATTACAACCCCACTATTCATGCTAAGAGGTGACTTAGTATCGTTTCTCTAAACTCAAAGAGATTAAAGGATTAAAGAAGTTCGTATAACATATATACTCGTATATATTTGACGACCTCCGTGGCGCGATCGGTTAGACACCTCAACGCTAATCGTGAGGTCTCGGGTTCGATTCCCGGTGGAGGCAGAGTTAAGAACTACGCTTTTCTTCTGCTTTCCAGTCTGGTAGTTGATTATATATGCTATACAGGGTGGCGCATTCAAAACGGTCAGTATGGGAAAGTCTGAAACTATAAGAGATACGAAGATTTGTTCTTAGGAACCATGTCACCGATTTTGATAAAAAGAAAAACTACATTCATACTTTCTTTGAAAAAACAACTGTATCCAGTACGGGAATCGAACCCGGTTGCTTTGAAAAATTAAATTGGCCTTTTTCACTTTATCTTTTTAAATATCGATTGTGTAGGTCTTAAGCTGTAAATGTCTCTATGAAACATGGGGTCGAAAATAAATAAAATGCATTGTTTTGGCATACTTTAGTTTACATACACCGTAACAATATTCAACAGACATGTAAAATTGTCTCTATGGCTGTTTGTAGTTTTGTACTTCCTTACTTGTTACATACACCATATCATGTGGCATTAGAATTGCATTAATCCTTTAAGGAGGTTCTGTTATCTACAGTAATCAAAAACTAACAATCTATTGAAAAGTCCACTTAAAGTGACGTGTTAAACCACATTAGAAAATTTCTTGTGGGATTACGTTAAGGATGAATTTTACAAAACAAGCTATGACACCATTGAAGACCTAGAAGTAGCAATAAAGTCAAGCGTAACGCAAATTCACCACATGAAAATACAAAATTCAATAGTAAGATCGTTACCTAAACGTGTTGAACATTGTATTGAAAACAACGGTGGTCACTTAGAACGTATACTATGATAAACTAAAGTATGCCAAAACAATGCATTTTATTCATTTTCGACACTATGTTTCATAGAGACATTTACAGCTTAAGACCTACACAATCGATATTTAAAATGAAAAAGTGAAAAGGGCCAATTTATTTTTTCGAAGCAACCGGGTTCGATTCCCGTACTGGATACAGTTGTTTTTTCAAAGAAAGTATGAATGCAGTTTTTCTTTTTATCAAAATCGGTGACATGGTTCCTAAGAACAAATCTTCGTATCTCTTATAGTTTCAGACTTTCCCATACTGACCGTTTTGAATGCGCCACCCTGTATATGTATTTATCTATATATAATATGTATACATTTCTGAAACATACGTTGACTAGTACCCTTAACACAAGTCTTAAATGTACTTACCAAGGGGCTAGTTCAATTGGTGTAATAACGTCCTACAATATTATTATTATATTGACAGTCTTTAATCTCTTTTACAGTAGGCAGATCCTTTGAGATATAATATCACCTAGGTAACTATTTAGCTCAAATATTTTTTTTAAATGTGTATGAAATTACAGATGAAATTGGACAGATTCTTTTCAAGAGTGTACGAAGTGAAGAACAGAAAAGCATGTAAGAAGGTAATGGGTGTGAGCGAAGCAAGAGATTGGTCACCCGTTCCAGCTGGCGATCGATCTGCCTATCACCTTAGAGACGTACAGGCGTGAATCTATGTATGTACATATATATGTGTATGTTATAGTCAGTGCCTATATACGGCGATACGGTTCACTACCTATCACGTTGGGTGCTGTCTATCTAGTGATACGCGGGCTTCGAATGACCCATACCTAACATGCCTTCGAGTTTCGGAGATGGGCACTCAAGCCTCTGACTACCCTGCTATAATAAAAAAGGGAGTGTGTATGCACCACAAGTCGTGAAGCGTATGTTATGTTATATGTGAAACTACAATCCCCAACAAGAAGTAAGTTCAAAAGTAGGATGTGAAGACAGATGGAGCTACTCATTTCCTGCAACTTCCTTTAAGTAAACTCACATTCTGTGGCGGAAAAGCTCTACATACATTCGTATAGTTTATTTGTGTGTACATGTTTATTTAAGAGTTATGTTAGGATCGGGAAATAAGGATCTGTGATCTCTGCCTACCCCTCTACAGAGAATCAGGGGTGATGGGTATGTATGTGTGTATTTATTTATTATATCGTATCTTTAAATTCGACGTAGCTCAGTATTTTGGGGCTTGACTTTGTATCAGTGGGTACAGGGTTCCAATCCTGCTTGAACATGCACCAATGGAAATCAGGATTAATGAATTTCTATGTACATTTTAACAACAAAAATACATTAACGAAATTCGTCGAATACTATGGTGAGGGAAAACATCGCGAGGAAACCTACCTGTTTTCCGAACAGGGAATAGTCAGTTCTTATAAATGGTGACATGGCTTACCATCTGTCACATTGAGTACTGACTATCTGGTCAACATGTGGGTCATCATAGCCATTGAATTACCTTCGCAATTGCGGATATGACAACCTGAACCTCTGACTACCCTACAAGAGTCAATGGTTGTGAACGCGTTTGTTTTGTTTGTGATGGTTTTAAAACTATCTCTTTATCTGTCACATATGCCTCTATGAGTGTATACAGCATTATATATATATATATATATATATATATATATATATATATATATATATATATATATATTAAGTTATTAATAAATTAAAATCAATGCTTGTTAGGTATGAGCCTAAATATCAATTCGACCGAATTATTGTTTTAATCCCTAATGTATCCCTTTGATTGATAAAGTGGATTAAAATGTTATGGATTCAATATCCGTGATTAATGCATTTGGAAATTAAGCTAAACTTGGCAGTTTAGATCTGGAATTTTGAACAAATATGCCTCCATTTCCTAAATAGGATGGTCAGAAACTTTAATAAAATTAATTTTAAGAGATTCGCGATTTATACTCATGATTAATAACTAACGGGACTTATCGCGTGAGGTTTTATATAATAAAGCTACTACTACAACGTAACCGAAACGGTTATGATTGGGTTAATAATAAAGGTAACTTTATTATATAAAAACCTACGCGATAAGTTCCGTTAGTTATTAATCATGATTATAAGAATAATAGTAATAATATTTAGGACACTATTACACCAATTGAACTAGCCCCTTAGTAAGTTTAGTTAAGTTTGTATTAAGGGTTCTAGTCATTGTATATTTAATAAATATATACTTATCATAAAACATAAACGCGTTCACAGCCATTAACCCTTCAACACGTGTATTCAAGGTGGCCATAGAATTACTACCTTCGCAATTCGCATTGCGGAGATGGACCCTTGAACTCACTCACTTCTCTGTAATGGTTAATACTCATAATAGCGTTTGTCTTTTTTTTTTATAATTTAATGACTTTTGGTCTGCGATCATTAAAGTTAATATTCATTGACAAAATTAAATTCCTTCAGATTCTACATATTATTATCTATACATATGATATGTAGGTACCTCGTGGTCTTTTCCCCTAATCATTCATATGGTTACCTGTCTGAACAATGGCCACTTTGGCGATGCTAACTTTTATGGTAAAATGAGAAATTAATAGTTCTCCCGTACTAGCTGGGACGTAAAAAGAACACCAACTATCCGCCGTTCTTCCCAGGTAATGGAATCAATTGGATGACGGGCTAGCAACCTGTCACCAACTTTCCAAATAAAACAACCTAATCGAATGAATATTTACGCTAAAAAGTGATCTATGAGATATTATAGTGTCTTCAAGGTTCGGTCCACCCCGAAAGGAATTAAAGGACCTGAATATATAAAAGAAAAAGTATATTTATAGTAACTACATTAATTTTGTGGCAGGTTTTTGAACCCATCCGATTTTGATTCCATAAAACCCTAAGATAAACTTCGATAAAAAATACGAATGAAATATATAAATAAAACCTTCGCTAAGCAGATCACAAATGTCGATACACAGAATTTCGTTAGCCTTTTTCTTCTTTATTAAGTTCAGACTTTGTGAATCCCTTTTGATCTTAAGATCTGTAGCTTTTAAAAGTAAGACCACTTCAAAGCTTTGCGACCTATTCCGACATCACTTAAAATTATTAGACTGCCTACGAAAGAGCGGTCACTAAAGATATATTTGGAAATGGATTACGATCTTGTTATCGGGATTCGGTAGGTTGTAACTAAGTATCTTACAGCTTATTTATGTTGAAGGACGATTTTATTTATTTTAATTATTTGACAAAGGTGATTACATTATCAAAAATACTGAAAAATGTTAGGTTTTTTGCAAACACGAGTTGGTTAACCAGATTGGACTTCCTTATGTTACCTATCGACAGACATCAAATAGGTGTAGGATCCACTGTGTCCTACATGAAAAGAGAAAACTTTGTAGGTGTTCGTCCAGGCTAATGGCCTGAGTTGGTTATCTTGTTTCCGATCAATATTTCACTTGCGCGTTCTAGGAAATTGATTTGTGTGATTATTATTGTATTCTTGGTGGCGTCATCTGTGGTAATTATGTTTAACTAATTGCGACTTAGGTTTACTTAGGTTTGTCTCTGTGTGTGGTGCTCTAGAGGTCGCCACATAGGTTAGGTCAGTATATGATAAACAACGCACGAACCAGAGAAGCGTGCCAGTAGCGAATGGCTTTTGTAATAGTTGATCACCATTGTTTAATTAGATGTGTTTTCGCAAATTGCAAAAACTTGAAATATCAAATCACCATGTGACATATTCGAATGTGAATTCTGTGAAACATAGTCTTTAAGGCGTTGACGCTGTAGCGGTGGCTATGGGGTTCAAATCCCGGGGCATGTATCAATGAATCGAAATGAATTCGCTAAATGTACCGACTACTGCGGTGAGGAAAAAAATATTATATTAGGAAAATATATATAATAATGATAGAACCTACCTGTTTACCGAACAGGTAATATAGTCTGTTGTTGTAAATGGCGATACATACATATATACACATACACATCTTGCCTGATTCCCTGTAGGCAGAGTTCACAGATCCCCATTTGTCCTGATCCTGACAGACCACTTTCGCTTCATTAACACTCATAGAACTTCTCATACACACTCGGCGGTTATAGGTACTTGTAACGTCACTTTTTAATTTTTTTCAATATGGCATATATCTGACCGTCATATGTCTTATTGGGCCGTCCTCTACGTAACGGCCCTTCTACTTCACTCACATATAAATGGAGACATAGGTTAGGAATAGAACCTTGCATATTCACGGCTTACATTGAGTACTGACTACCAAGTTAACTCGTGGGTTCGAGGGTGTGCATCTGGATTGAGGGCCACTTTTTCAAATATTGGACAATCGAAATGAAACTCACAGGGCATTTAGTAAAGAATTAGTAAAAACTATAGCATCTATTCTTAAATTTCTTAAACTTGAAACAAAAAAGTTATTGTCAAAAAACTGTGGCCCTCAATCCTGATGCCAGCATTTTCTAGATCTCGGAAAGTACGAATCCTGGGATAATGCTGTTTATTCGAGGATTTAGTAAAGAATTTCTTAAAAAAATTAAGAAAAACTCAAATCTCAAAAATGCGTTTAATATAGGTTTAGGGCGATTTTGCTATGGCCCTCAGTTCAGAGGTCGCTGACTTTTGGAATCATCAAAAAATGAACATTTCTATACAAAAAGACTAATGTAACTTATATTATCTTGAAGCTCCATGGCTCAATGAATTAGTAATGAAGAAATAACGATACAAAAGCGAATAGTTTAAGAGAAAATGAAATTTGAATTTTCATCTGACGTACAAACTGAGAGCCCTAAACTTTCGACGATATTGACTAAACTAAGCCATCTACACTAGCGTACATAAGGATGACTAATTTTACTAATTTTTTACTAAATCCGTGCAATATTTACATGCCTCTAAATATCACACTTTAAGAGGAAAATGATTTTGAATATTTATATAGGAGAAAATTCTGTAGGGTGACTATGTTATGTGTAAATATAAAAAAGTATTCGACGTCCCGAACCAAATACAAAGATACATATGAACCAAAGTAGCTAGGATTGGAGATTAAATTGCCTACGCAAAGTCATCAAACACTTATCTATGGTGGAGATAGTGATCAGTCCGTTTGAAAGTAGAAACAGTGTGACAATCGTCTATTTATTCATGTATTCTTTGAAAGTCAATGTGAAAACTTCAAATATTGTGTTCTGTAATGTGTCAATTACAACCCTAATATTTATGTATGCTAAAAATTGACCTATGAAATATTATCATGTCTTTGAGGGTATGTACAAGGTATATGACGAATATGTTACGGTTTTATTTGTTGCGTAAAAATAAATAGAAATGTTATTAATAAAATATAAACATAGATTATTAGCACTTTACTGACAATAACCACATTCAAAGATATTAGCTACAATACAACACACTATCTGTAACGCCGCATAAACCGGAATCACCAAATAAATTAATAGTAAACTATATAAAAGTATACAGACACTTTCGTGACTTTAATCTTTGCAGGGTTTTCAGGTTCGAGTAATCATCTTTACAATTGCGGAGCACAAGTTATCCAATCACAATACAACACAAACAATCAAATATAAAATTTAATTTCCATAATAGTACATGTTCCAGGCTTTGAAATTCGTACTCATTGATACAGAATCAATCCATCAATGAATGAGCTACGTCGAATTTACAGAAAGGTTGAAATATAAAATACCATATTAAAAAACAAAATTTCTTGTAACTAGTCTGAAGTAATAAAAACAATAATTATTTACAAATTCTATGGCCTGATATTCACACAATATCACACAATGAATAAATGAAAAAGAAAGATATTCACACAATGCAGCGTCAATTTCTAAATGGTTAAAACAATGGGTTAAATAAATTTTTGAGAATATTGTAAACATTTGTTTAGAGCAATATAACGACAATGAACAAAAACAAAACACCCTATACAAAAAGAAAATTGCTGAGAACTTTAATTTCTGTGTAAACGATTCTCAATTGATATAGATCTATATGAACTAAAAAAGATTACCCCTGTCACGGCGTGTAAGAAAAAAAAAAGACAATTCATTTCGAACATACCTAACTTTACCAAAATATAAATGGTCTGATATGATTAAACAGACAATTTGCCAAAATTCTAAATTGAGACGTACATGGATTTTGAAAAAAGTAAAAAACAGAACGATTATATTAAACTGAAAGGTCATCGTTGGTAAGTTCATTTAAGACTTGTGTTAAGGGTACTAGTGAACGTGGATTTAAGAAATATATAATATACATATTATTTATAGATAAATGCATATATAGCATATATAATCAACAACCAGACTGGAAAGCAGAAGAAAAGCGTAGTTCTCAACTCTGCCTCCACCGGGAATCGAACCCGGGACCTCACGATTGGCGTTCAGGTGGTTAACCAATCGCGCCACGGAGGTCGTCAAATAAATTGCATTTATACCCAGCCCCTCAGTCAACATGCCAGGGATATCGGCTGCAGTCTAGCATTCTTTTTTCGTCCCTGCTAGAATGGGATATTTAGGCGTAATAAACCCCCAATTATCCATCTGTGCTACAATATACTACAAGAACACGTCAAATACTTGCATATACATATTTTATTTACACATAACATAGTCACCCTACAGAATTTTCTCCTATATAAATATTCAAAATCATTTTCCTCTTAAAGTGTGATATTTAGAGGCATGTAAATATTGCACGGATTTAGTAAAAAATTAGTAAAATTAGTCATCCTTATGTACGCTAGTGTAGATGGCTTAGTTTAGTCAATATCGTCGAAAGTGTAGGGCTCTCAGTTTGTACGTCAGATGAAAATTCAAATTTCATTTTCTCTTAAACTATTCGCTTTTGTATCGTTATTTCTTCATTACTAATTCATTGAGCCATGGAGCTTCAAGATAATATAAGTTACATTAGTCTTTTTGTATAGAAATGTTCATTTTTTGATGATTCCAAAAGTCAGCGACCTCTGAACTGAGGGCCATAGCAAAATCGCCCTAAACCTATATTAAACGCATTTTTGAGATTTGAGTTTTTCTTAATTTTTTTAAGAAATTCTTTACTAAATCCTCGAATAAACAGCATTATCCCAGGATTCGTACTTTCCGAGATCTAGAAAATGCTGGCATCAGGATTGAGGGCCACAGTTTTTTGACAATAACTTTTTTGTTTCAAGTTTAAGAAATTTAAGAATAGATGCTATAGTTTTTACTAATTCTTTACTAAATGCCCTGTGAGTTTCATTTCGATTGTCCAATATTTGAAAAAGTGGCCCTCAATCCAGATGCACACGGTTCGAGGTCGCCATAGAATAACTACCTTCGCAATTGCGAATATGGAAACTTAAACCTCTGACTACCCCGCAAGTGTTAATAGTCTTAAAACCTTTGTCTTTTTGTAGATTATGGCAGCACGTGTAACATGTCAGTATGTAGGACAATAGTAAAGCAAACTGAAAACATAACTCGATTATACAACCCCAAAACTATAATTCATTTATCGTACCCCAAGTCTCGTTATAGTGAGAGTTACGACAATGGTTTTTGGTACCTATTTTACTAGTCGTCAAGCCAGGGATTTGGAGCAGAAAAAACGTGAATGCTGCGTATTGGGCGATGGACTAGCAACCTGTGATCAATTCCCATATATATCAGGGAATATATATAATGAATTACATACACACATACACATCACGCCTGATTCCCTGTAGAGGGGTAGGCAGAGATCACGGATCACCACTTTGGCTTCATTGACATTCACACATCTTCTCATACACTCTCGGCGGTTATAGGTACACCTAACGTCACCTTTTTTCAATATAGCGTCTATCTAACTATTATATGTCTTATTAGGCTGGCCCCTACGTTACCACTAATGATAAAATGATAATAGACAGCTGGCTACATACAACCCAAATCCCTACTAGCAAGAAACACTCACAATAAATTATTCATGAAGTTATGACAAGACAATTAGACTACGAATACGAAATTCGTAGCAGGCAACATCAATTTGCTACGTAGCGAAAACCGTAGCTAATCTTTGAGGTTCAAGTTAGCTAGCGTTGTTCTAATGTTTGCATTGTAACTTAAGTTCAACATCTTATGCTTACATACAAGACAAAGACAAACGCGTTCACGACCATTAACCCTTGCGGGGTAGTCAGAGGTTCGTACATCTCCGCAATTGCGAAAGTAGTAATTCTATGGCCACTTCGAACTTAGTTGACTAGATAGTCAGTACTCAATGTAACAGGGTGTAAGCCATGTCGCCATTTACAAGCACTAACTATTACCTGTTCGGTCAACAGGTAGGTTTCTTCACGATGTTTTCCCTCACCGTAGTATTCAGACTTATATTATTCTTATGCTTACATACTTAATGTATATTAAGTCCCAATTACAGAACATAGATGGATCTTCATTTTTCTTTCTTAACAGAAGAGGGCATTGTATATTTACTATGTGAGACTGGGTCGTTTCATGATAAATTAATTAAGATATAAATACCTTTATTTTACCTTTATATAACGTCTTTCTGACTGTTATATGTCTTATTGGGCTGACCCCTACGTAACCGACCTTCCTATTCAATCACATATTTTCCTTTTGTCAATCTGCTATCATTCATCCGCATAACATGTCTAAACCATCGAAGCATGCCCTTTTCAATCTTAGTCACTACATCTTCTTTGAAACCGCAACCTTCCCTTATCGCACTATTTTTAATTCTATCATTCAAGTAAATTTATTTCATTAAGAGTAATTTTCCATCTAACCACTCGTGTAGTTGAATATAACCGCTGGACATTTTGCGAAAATCCTTCATTTTGTTATTCATTATTCAGCCAACTGGCTATCTTGGGGTTTGAGGTGTCTAATAGGGTTCAATAATGGAGTATGTTTGTTTGTACATAGATAGAAGGAAAGTTTTTTAATATATTTTAAATAGATTAGAGTAAGAGGTTACCCTTTTAGTCATAGTTAGTGCTTGTAAATGGCGACATGGCTTACCTCCTGTCACGTTGAGTACTGACTATCTGGTCAACACGTGGGTTCAGGTTTCCATCTCTGTAATCGCGGTGTTAATTCTATGGCCACCTTGAACCCACTTGTTGACCAGATAGTTAGTACTCAATGTGACAGGTGGTAAGCCATGTCGCCATTTACAAGCACTAATTGTTACCTGTTCGGTAAACAGGTTTCTTCACGATGTTTTCCCTCACCGTAGTATTCGATGCATTTCGTAAAAGTATTTTTATTATGTAAATGTACATAAAAATTCATTGAACTTCATTTCCATTGGTACATGTTCAGGGATTTGAACATTTACATGCTCCTCAACGACCGCATTTCATCATCATTGATTCTAGGTATTAAAAAGACAAGCAAACTGGAATACTTTAGCTACTTTGATAATGTCAACGTTTTTTCGGCTCCAACCGTTATAATATTAAATTTCGTTTTGCTTCACAACGAATTTAATTTCTCTTTACGCATTTGAATAATTTATATTAAATTTAGTCAGTTGTAATATTTATAAGGACTTTGGACAACAGGTGGGTAACGAATGGCTTTAAAAGTATTTACATACATATAAAAGAGTGTGATGTTAGAAGTACTTATAACCGCCGAGTGTGTATGAGTATCAATGAAGTGAAAGTGGTTTGCGTGGTGGCTTTAAAAGTATTTACATTCATAAATGAGGTCATGAAAGTATTATTATTTGGAGACCATATATGTACAAGTAAAATTAAGTGACACACATTATAAAAACACATACTATATACATTCACGTCTTTTAATACCTTTCGGGGTGGACAGAACCTCAAAAACACGATAATATCTTCTAGCTCAGGTTTAAGCATTTATATTGGGTATCCTCAATGACAAAATGGAACACTGTTGCCAGGTTGCCAGCCTATCGCCTGGTAGATTCCATTTACCCCTAGTCCCTTAGTCGCCTCCTACGACATGTCGGGAAGAAAGTCACCTAGCATTCTTTTTACGTCCCAGACTAGCACAGATAAAATAAATTACATGCACATACAGAGACATCACGCCTAATTTTCTGTAGAGGGGTAGGCTGAGCTCACAGATCCCCACCTGTCCCGATCCTGACAAACCACATCGGCTTCATTGACACTCATACACACTTGGTGGTTATAGGTACTTCTAATGACACACTTTACAATAAATTACATATTACTCTTACTATGATATACACTAGATTTAAGTTCCTGAGATTAGCGCGTTCAAACAAACAAGCTCTTCAGCTTTATAATATAAGTATAGATACAGGAAAGTAAATAACATATTAACTATTACATATATACACTAGATTTAAGTCCTAACTGAGTACATACTCAATGTAGCTTTCATAGTAAACAAGCACAAGATATAGCGAAGTTGGAAACTCATCAATCTTGCACCATACGAACCGGAGTTCAAACTAGGATGTGAACTTACTAATGCATTTCTAGAGTGCTAGAGTCTACTTTAAAACGGTTCCGGGTTCGATTCCTATTAGGTAAAAGGGTAAAAAGGAAAAGATAGAGAGAATAAATATTTATATATTAACTATAAAGGACAATAATAAATCGACTACAATTATTTGTACTATACATACATATATTCACACCTCTAAGTCTCTAACGGGATAGGTAGAGACTATTAGGCCACCTGGAACGGGTGACAAATCTCCCTTGCTTCACTCACACCCATCAACCTTCTCATACATGCTCTTCTGTTCTTCATATTGTTTACACCTGCCTTGAGATGTATGTTTATTTTCACTGACATGGCAATGAGCTAGGTAACGTTTTACAATAATATTGGAATTTTTATATCATATTGATCATAGTTATTGTTAAACACTCGCGATTTATACTCATTTTATTTACTATGTGAGACCGGGTCATATCATGATAAATTAATAAAGATATCTGATTACCTTTATTTTAAACGTTATTTGAAAGGTCGGGCAAAATAAAGGTAATCAGATATTTTTATTAATTTATCGTGATATGATCCGGTCTCACATAGTAAAAATCATATTGATCATTTCTGACAGGTTTCTATTATTCAATAGATTCCATTTACCCCTAGTCCCTTAGTCAACACTTACGACATGTTAAAAAACAGCTAATTACGCCCTCTCGTGTCCCAAACTAGGAAGGAACCTACAAAATACCTCGTGTCAAAATTACTCACAACAAACGCTTTTGTGTTGGAAATTTTCTCTATCACCATGGTAACGCGAAAGACGAAATTTCAGAAACATTATCCCTAATGAAAATGCAATTTCCTACATTCATATTATGAGACACCTGCCGGGTAATGTATATTGTTATATTAAGAGAGAAAATGGGCTATAATACATCAATTCACGTGCTTGAATCCCCTTGGGATAGCTAGAAATTAAGACAGATGATAATATCTCTTAGTTCATTTTTTACTATCAATATTCTGTGCTAGCTGGGACGTAAAAAGAATGCTAACTACCTACCGTGCTTTCTGGCATGTCATAGGAGGCAACTAAGTGACAAGGGTTGATGGAATCTATTGGGCGATAGGTTAGCAACCTGTTACCAATGTTCCGTTATAACATCGCTTGACTTTGTTATTATCGATAGATATTTACAACATATATTATCACCGACCAGACTAAAAAGAACGTTACTTTTAAACGTGCCTCCATCGTGGATCAAAGCGTATATCGTTAACGATTCATAGATATATATACGTATACATTCACGTCCTATATTCCCTTTAGGAGTGGACAGAACCTGGAAGACATAATATCTCTTAGGTCACTGTTTAGCATGAACATTTGGGTTACGATGTTAAAACGGAACATTGGTGAAAAATTGCTAGCCTCTCGCCCAATAGATTCCATTTACCCGTCCCTTAGTCGCCTCCTACGGCATTCCGGGAAGAATGGCAGTTATTTAGTATTCTTTTTACGTCCCAGACTAGCACAGGACAACTATGACTAGCTCATCATCTTATGCTTTTCATTTCATTCTTTTGCTAATTTAACTCCCAATAAATTCTATATTCACCTACAGCAATATAGATTAACTTAAATAGACGCCATATTGTAAAAGGGTGACGTTAGAAGTACTTATAACCGCCTAGTGTGTATAAGGAGGCGTATGAGTGTCAATGAAGCGAAAGTGGTCTGTCAGGATCGGGACAGATAGAGATCCGTGATATACTACCCTTACAGGGAATCAGACGTGATGTGTGTATATATGTATGCACCTTACTTACTAGTTACAACTTATTAGGTAATAGTTATTGCTTGTAAATGGCGATATACTTACCACCTGTCACATTGAGTGCTAACTATCTGGTCAACATGTGGGTTCGAGGTGGCCATAGAATTACTACCTTCGCAATAGCGGAAATGGACACCTGAACCTCTGACTACCCCGCAAGGGTTAATGTTCGTGAACGCAATGTAGCTTCAGCGACATGTGAAAAAGAACGGCAGCTAGTTATCATTCTTTCTACGTCCCAGACTAGCATATAACGTGTCATCGTGTTAACAGTTAGTGAGTCTGTAAAGTTTAAAACTGTACAAGCAATTTTCACTACAGCTCTCGTAGCATACAGCTGCTACGAAATGCACAGGTGCTACGAAACGATTCAATTTATTAACAAACTCTCGCTATTTTGTGCTAGTCTGGGACGTAAAAGGAATGCTAACTAGCTGCATTTTTTGTCTGTAAGAGGAGATTAAGGTGTAAGGATTTAATAATTTACAGTCGCTAACGGTAAGGGAAAACATCGTGAGGAAACCTGCCTATCCCTCAGGATAGGTGATAGTCAGTGCCGATATACGGCGATACGGTTTACTACCTATCACGTTGGGTGCTGTCTATCTAGTGATACGCGGGCTTCGAATGACCCATACTAACATGCCTTCGAAATTTCGGAGATGGGCATTCAAGCCTCTGACTACCCCACCATAATAAAAAAGGGAGTGTGTATTCACAAGTCGTGATGCGTATGTTTTTTATGAGTTAATGGAGGTATTGGACGTTGGGTTAGCAATCTGTGACTAATTGAGGGGTAGGTAGAGATCGTCGATCCCCATCTGTCACGATCCTGACAATCAACTATCGTTTCATTGACCTACACCTTCTCATACATACTCGGCGGTTATAGGCACTACTAACGATTAAAAATACGCTTTTGTGCTTTTCAATCTGGTCGCTGATTATATATACTAAAAATGCATTTATCTATGTATAATAAGTATATATTTCTTAAATATACATTGACTAGTATCCTTAACACAAGTCTTAAATGAACTTACCAAGAAGCTAGTTCAATTGTTGTAATAGTGACCTATATATTAAAAAAACATACTCCGTAAGGCCTAATAGTTGAGGAAGCTATTGTCATGAGCTTTTCTGTTTAAAATTCCTTAAAGAAGACAGCTAATCACGTCTTCTCAACCCCAGACTAGCACTCCGAATGTCGTCTGGTCTCAACATGATCCAGCGAAAGCCACAAGCGCCAACTTCAAGATCTCACCAACTTAGATTGCTTTCAGACAATGTTTTAACGGATTGACTCACGCCAAATGTAATTGTATAATACCTACCTATAAAATACCTAAACACCTATAGAATACCTAGGACACATCATTCGAAATACTTAATATGATCTGCTCCAACTAATCATTCAAGGCAAAATAAACGGCAAACGAAGACCTGGCCGACGAAAAACTTCATGGCTAAAAAACCTTCGGCAGTGGTTCAATATGAGCTCAAGATCACTGTTTCGTGCAGCAGTCAATAAAGTCCAGCTTGCCTTGATGATTAAAAACCTCAAGTAAAATCAAGCCATACGATTGGCCGACCTCCTATTGGGAGATGGCACCTGAAGAAGAAGAAAGGTTGTAGCTAGGTGTAACAGATGCTTGCAAATCATTTCGATACATATAGGTTCACGTTCTTTAATCCCTTTCGGGGTCGAGAGAACCTTGGAGATGTGAAAAATCTCCTTGGACACTTATAAGCATAATATTGGGGTTGTGATGTTGAATGGAATATTCGTGACAGGTTGCTAGCTCATTGCCCAATAGATTTCATATGCCACTAGTTTCTTAGTCTTAGGACATGCCGGGAAGAACGGCAGCTAGTTAGCATTCTTTTTCGTCCCAGACTAGTACGGGGCTATGTCGTCTATATATACATAAAATGTGTTTTTATTTACGTAAATAATTTACAGTCGCTAACGGTGAAGGAAAATATTGTGAGGAAACCTGCCTATCCCTTGTGATACTATGTAACCACACTACCACCTCTACATAATATATTCCTTTTGTCAATCTACTAATATTCATCTGTTAGACATACCTATAACCGACGAGTGTGTATTAGCATGGATGTGAGTGACAAAACAAGACAAACGCATCTCGACCATTATTAACCCTTGCGGGGTAGTCAGAGGATCAGTTGTCCATCTCCGCGATGCAAAGGGAGTAATTCTATGGCCACCTCGAACCCACGTGTTTACCAGATAGTCAGTACTCAATGTGACAGGTAGCAAACTATGTCGCCATTAACAAGCACTAACTATTACCTGTTCAATGAACAGGTAGGTTTACTCACGATGTTTTCCAACACCGTAATATTCGATGCATTTCATAAATGTTTTTTTATAACTTCATTTCCATTGGTACATGCTCAAGTGGGATTTGAACCCTGTATCCTCTGATACAGAGTCAAGTCCCAAACAATTGAGCTACGTCGAATTTAAGATTGTGAGTGAAGCCAGAGAGATTTGTCAGGATCGTTCTAGATGGCGATCGACAGTCTCTGCCTATACTTTAGGTACGTAGAGGCGTGAATATATGTATGTGTATGATGAATATCTTAGATTTGCGAATATTTCTTTTTATCTAACTAGGCGATGTCCTAACAACCTGTCACCAACGGTTCTCACTTACAATGTTAATCCATTAACAGCTTAGCGATTTCACTGAGATTACACTGTGGCAGTGATAAATAAGTTTTAAGAAGCCATTAAAATTTCATCACTTTGAAAGCGAGGCGTGACTTTGGCAAATTTCTTGCAATTAATAATTGGAAATTAGTTTCCACTGACATTTGTCAGCGGTTTTTGGACAAATGTATGCTAAATAGCTATCTTTCTTTGTGGTGTTGTAAGTGAGTAAGGTACTAGGAAGAAAATACTTAATTAAAAGATAACCGAATTAAATACATACATGTACAGTCAGCGCTAAAAGTGCAGTCCCAATAACTTTTTATAAGGTTTAAGTTTATAAGATCAAAAGACAATATCATACATTTTAAAACTGGCGCCACGATGCATTGTCATGGCCACTATACGTTCGCGTGCTTCGAAATGAAAAATATTGTCTTTTGTTCTTATAAACGTAAAGCTTATAAAGTTACTGGGACTGTACTTTTAGCGTTGACTGTACTGCAAAATAATACAGTTCTAACCCAAACCTAACCTTTGGTTCGCGTTTAGCTATATTTTAGTGTACATTTCAATATTTTTAAAATGCTTTTAATTACTTATCTTAAGTAATATCAGAACTACTAAATACACAATCCAATTATTATATACTAACTTAATTGTCCTTGAATATTGTATGTAATACATACATATACATCACGCCTGATTCCCTGTAGAGAGGAAGGCAGAGATCACAAATCCCCACATATCCCGATCCTAACAGACCACCTTCGCTTCATTGACACTCATACATCTTCTCATACACATATATGGTAGTCAGATTGACGCTTTATTGAAAAAGGGTGACGTTAGGCTTACCTATAACCGCCGAGTGTGTATGTGTGTAATAGATGTGTTAATTTTAATAATGATGTTAATATCATATTTATTATGAAATATTTTCCTACCGAAGTCTCTTATAAAAAAGTTATTCTATTGAAATCCTTTGCTCTTGTAAATTACTAGAGCAATTCTAATTAAACTCGACGAAATCTTATTTTGTTTCTACGAGTTTTCTAAATACTCTTTTCAAAAGAACATAATCTCTGATAATTAATATTGAGGCCTTTTGTCTTTAGAAAAACACTCAACATTTGAAACCTTCTAAAAATGGCATTTCTAGCAAATGCCTAAAATATAGGACCAAATGCTATGACTAATATAGAATGCTAACAAGCTGCCAGTCTTACCGTTGTGTTTTAGGTGACTAAGGGACTAGAGGTAAATGAAATCTATTGGGCGATGGGCTAGCAACCTGGCACTAATGTTCCATTTAAATGTAATAACAACTGCAATATGTTTTGCTAAAAAGTGACCTGGATATATTGTTGTGTCTCCAAGGATTAGTCCACCCGGAAAGGGAATAAAGGACGTGAATATATGCTATATATGTTATATGCTCAGATAGCAATAGAAACCGGAATTTCATGTACATACATACATGGCACGTATGTTTCTCAGAGGCGTGAACAGCGACTCATTGACACAATATCGCTTGAATCACGTTAGGGCTTAAATAGAATATTAACCGAGTTTGATTCCCAGTGAAGGCAGGGTTAAACTACGCTTTACGTCCCCAATTAGCTTTGAATAAGGGAAAACATTATTTACAAGGAATAGACTTATGACAGTCAGATAGACGACATATTGAAAAAGGGTGACGTTAGAAGTACCTATAACCGCCGCGTGTGTATGAGAAGATGTATGAGTGTCAATAAATCGAAAGAAGTTTGTCAGGATCGGAACAGATGGGGATCCGAGATCTGCCTACCCCTCTACAGGGAATCCGGTGATGTGTATGTGTGTATGTACAAGTCACAAGAATAAGTGTCACGTTGACACATGCCCTAGAAATGTCACGAGTGTTGACAATCAGATAAGAAAGGGAGTTTAGAGTGGAAG
Source organism: Leucoptera coffeella (assembly GCA_030578115.1). Lineage (NCBI taxonomy): Eukaryota > Metazoa > Arthropoda > Insecta > Lepidoptera > Lyonetiidae > Leucoptera > Leucoptera coffeella. Next base: position 48,813 of record JAMBLF010001525.1, read on the forward strand.
AAAAACTATGTGAATGTTTTGTGTATTTATGTTAGTTTAAACGTTTATGAATGGCGTAAAATAATACATACATACATATATATAAAAACATACTTTTATCCTTTTTAGTGTGTAAAGAACCTTGGAAACAAAAATTTATTTGATTCATTTTAGCATTAGGGTTGTATTGTCATATGGAACTTGAAATATGTCATTAATAACTAACGGGACTTATCGCGTATGTTTTTCTATAATTATATTACATTAATTTTTATTACAGGTCATAGGATCGTTTTCCGGCTCTGGCATGTACCAATGAATGAAATATAAAACTGTGTTTTTCATTTACGTAAGTAATTACAATTCGCTAAAGGTGAATAAAAACATCGTGAAGAAACCTGCCTATCCTCAGGATTGGTAATAGCTAGTACCTGTATACGGTAATACGGTACACTACCTATCACGTTGGGTGCTGTCTATCTAGTGAAACGCGGGCTTTGAGTGGCTCATACCTGACGTGCCTTCGAAATATCAGACATGGGCACTCAAGCCTCTGACTACTCCGCCCAAAAAAGGGAGTGTGTATACACAAGTCGTGAAGCGTATGTATATGTTTTTTTTATTTAGCACCTCAAATATCTGATGCAAAGTTGATCAGTTAAATCAATAATTGGGACGCGGAACGTAAATTCAATTTGGTGCCGCCATAAAAGTGTCACGTTCATTCACGCGGAATAACGTATTCGATGTTGCTGTTACGTTTTTGCCTATACCCAACGGGGTAGGTAGAGATATGTTGTAATAACGCGCTTACGACTATTAACCCTTGCGGTGTAGTCAGGGGTTCAGGTGTCCAGTTCCGCAATTGCGAAGGTAGTAATTCTATAGCCACTTCGAAGCCACGTGTTGACCTGATAGTCAGTACTCAATGTAACAGGTGGTAAGTCGTATTGCCATTTACAAGCACTAACTATTACCTGTTCGGGGAACAGGTAGGTTTCCTCGCGATGTTTTCTTTTACCGTAGTATTGTCTCAAACAATATATAACAATGGCATAGATAATAAAACACTCGACAGTTTTCTCCCATCTTAAAAGTAAATGTATTTATTTAGCAAGAAAACGGGACTTATAAAAAAAGGTATTACCTTTATTGCAACATGTGAGTGCGAAAGTGGTCTGTCAGGATCAGGACAAATGGGGATCCGAGATCTCTGCCTACCCCTCTACAGGGAATCAGGCGTGATGTGTATGTATGTATCCAACATGGCCGAAACTTCGGGTAGCGAATGTAATACCTACTTTGTTTATAAAATATACGAAGTCCTGTTTTCTTTAAAATCACGAGTCTTTCAATATTATTAAATTTATTTATGGTAAAAATATGCATAAAAATTACAGCAGACTTGAAAAATTCCAATTATTTTGCACAACATATTTTATCTTAGTAAATAAGAGACAAAATGTTTCCAGTAGCTATGTTTTATAAAATATTCCGTATGGTGTAACTATTGAGACTAAATCATTCTCATTAGTCACGTTAACTGAACTTCAACATTACTATCGACCGCAGATGAATCTTTAACCCAAACCACTAAAGTAAATACCAGCTGATTACATTCCCAAATCCCGAACCGCAGGTTGAATGACTTGCCTTTGAGAGTCAACGTTTTTCCTCGAGAGGGCGCTGTCTGAATTCCATCCGAAGTTATTCATCAAAACACCACCGCAGCCGCAGAATAACTACGCAGGTTGATTCTGCGAAAAACTATTAATTTATCTATCCTTATTAAAATTTTAAGATATATATTGTTTGAGAAGCATGTTAGGAGTGACATTGAATGATAGAATTAAAAATAGTGTGATAGGGGAAGGTTGCGGTTTGAAAGAAGATGTAGTGACTAACATTGAAAAGGGCATACATCGATGGTTTGGACATGTTATGCGGATGAATGATAGCAGATTGACAAAAGGAATATATATGAGTGAAGGGCGGTTACGTGGGGCCGGCTTAATAAGACATATTACAGTTAGATAGAAGCTATTTTGAAAAAAGGTGACGTTAGGAGTACCTATAATCGCCGAGAGTGTATGAGAAGATGTATAAATGTCAATGAAGCGAAAGTGGTCTGTCAGGATCGGGACAAATGGGGAACCGTGATCTCTGCCTACTCCTCTAAAGGGAATTAGCGTGATGTATATGTATGTATGCATGTATATTGTATATTTATCCTTATAATTGAGCTAATCCGTGTAGAAGTTGGGTTTCGGGTTAAAATCACAGAACATATCAATAATTGATAAATCAGTAATCGTTAATTATTGTCCATAGTCACTTACCTACCTGTATGTATATAATAATAATAACAAACCTTTATTAAGATGCCCACATTGACAATAATATGAAATTACAAATGAGTCATACAATAATTATTATACTAGTATTATATCTTCATTGATTAATCAGCACAAAAAATACATTAAATCCAAATAAATTAAAATTTATATATTATTTACTATCGCAATCTCAAAATACGCATATCGATCCTAAGGATGTATACTCGTATGAATTTGTTAACAATAAAGCGAAAATGGTTCGTCAGGATCGGGACAGTTGGAAATCCGTGATCTCTGCCTACCCCTTTACAGGGAATCATGCGTGATGTGTATGTATGTGTGTTTATACGTATGTATGTATGAAATTTAATTATTTAACTAATAGTAGAACCAACCTCCGCACCGTTCCTTAACCTCACCAAGAACATTAAAACAAGACTTTATAATAAATTAAGAGAAACGAACGTGGCTCCACAGCATTCTAAGAAATAATTACATTTACATATACACTCACGACTGAAGTACTTTACAGGGTGGACACAATAAAGGATACAGTGAGTGTAAACATAGTATGCGTCGAATACTACGGTGAGAGAAAACATCGTGAGGAAACCTAGCTGTTCCCCGAACAGGTAATAGTAGGTGCTTGTAAAATGGCGACATGGTTTACCACTTCTCACATTAAGTACTGACTATATGGTCAACACGGGGGTTCGAGGTGTCCATAGAATTACTACCTTCGCAATTGCGGAGATGGAAACCTGAATCACTTTCGCTCCATTGACATTCATACATCATCTCATACACACTCGGCGGTTATAGGTACTCCTAACGTCACCCTTTTTCAATATGGCGTCTTTACACAGATACTGATTATTACCTATTTCATGAAATAGGCAGGTTTCCTCACGATGTTTTCCCTCACCGAATATTTTTTGTTGTGAAATGAATGAGAAAAATGAGATTCATTTATCAAATGTGAAAAATTATTTTCTTTCTTTATGGTTAGGATGAGATGAGTTATAGATCAATTTTGGACTTGAATATTAATGGGAGGATTTCTAACTAGCTGCCGTTCTTGTAGGAGGCGACTAAGGGACTAGGGGTCAATGGAACCTATTGGGCGATGGGCTAGTTTGTCATCACAATATCTATGTGATAAAAGACAAATAAACAAGACAAACGCTTTCACGACCATTAACCCTTGGGTTAGTCAGAGGTTCAGATGTCCATCTCCGCAATTGCGAAGGTAGTAATTCTATAACTAAGTAACTAAGTAACTGCGTACTCAAAAATTCTGCATAGATATCCTCACGATGTTTTCCCTCACCGTAGTATATTTAACTAAATAATTTTATAAACTTACTAAAACAAAAAAAAAATTACGAAACTTCATTTCCATAGGTACATGCTCAAGCGGGATTTGCTTTTCATCTCACTAGGTGACATTTAGCATAACAATTATGGTTTTTTGGGGAGAACAGGATGGCGTAGCTAAAACAATCACTCTTGATAGGTTGCTAGCCCATCACCTAAAATTAGATTTAGGACGAAATACAACCATTGAGTACTATATAAATAAAAGAATAATAAATAACTAAAGCTATTATTATTCTACTAAAAAAAATACTGTATACTCTATTTTACGTAAAGGTAAAAGGCAACATAGTGGCCGATCCATTAAGTCTAATAAGACATTTTGACAGTCAGATAGACGCCATATTGAAAAAGAGTGACGTTAGGAGTACCTATAACCACCGCGTGTGTATGAAGAGGTGTATGAGTGTCAATGAAGCGAAAGTAGTTTGTCAGGATTGGGACAGATGGTGAAACGTGATCTCTGCCTACCTCTCTTCAGGGAATCAAACATGTATGTACTGTAATCTTACTTATCCATGCAAATCAACATATAAACACCTCAGCATACACACTCAGCGGTTATAAATACTTATTTCGATATCATTTTTCAGTGCTACTTTTTTATTATGAATGTTGGAGATAATCTTTTGAGAATTAATGAAAAATGGGGATTTAGTGGCGACATTTATTAATTGAAAGATAAGCTTACAGTGGTACAGTTTAGATACATACATATATTCACGCCTCTACGTCCCCAACGGTATAGGCAGAGACTATCGATCGCCACCTGGAACGGGTGACAAATCCCTCTGGCTTCACTCACACCCATTAACCTTCTCATACATGCTCTTCTGTTTTCACACTACGTACACCCGCCTTGAGTATAATGTCTTCAGTTTGATCTCTATATTATTTATTATATGAGTCCGGATCGTATCACGATAAATTAATAAAGATATAAATACCTTTATTACTCATATAGCAAATTAAATGAGTATAAATCGCGAGTGTTTAAAAATAACTATTGATCTCCATTGTACGTATATATACATGTAAGTAACTATGCATGTACTATCAAGTCCTTTAATCCCTTTCGCAGTGGACAGAACCTCGACCATATAACAACCAAGTCACTTTAGCATTAATATTAAGGTTGTGATGTCATATGAAACTTTGGTGACAAGTTGCTATTTCATCGCCCAATAGATTCCATTTACCTCTAGTCTCTTAGTCCCTTACAAACAAGAACGGCAGCTAATTAACATTCTTTGTACGTCCCAGATTAGCACTGTAGTACATATATATCCTTGAAAAATCCCGCTCAAGTACATTTTAAATTCAAAGTATCTTTTTAACGGAGTCAAAGAACGAATTCATGAATGAAAGAGGAAATGGAATGATAAAAAGAAGAAATCACAGTGAGAGAATGCTAATATCTTCAATTTGGTGTAATGGTTGAACTGCTGTTTCGTAATAGGCAATAGTCAGTGTTATCAAGGATATTCAGTGTTAATAGTCTGTATAATGTGATGTATGTGTTTGTAATGATAAAAATAAAATGATAATCGTCTATGGAATGTCAACTAAATCAGCAGCTCAGTGAAAGTTTAAAATACACATTTATTTTCGGCAGAATATTTAGTCAATTGTGGTGCCAAACTGGTTAAATATGTTCGCTTCGGGATAAGATTTGGAACCTCAACTGGAACGAACTGAAGAACAATGAAGAGAAGAATCGGAGCTTTAACCTCGTTTTGCTTCCGTTGTAGCGGCTGGCGGCGTTAGTGTAACCATGGCGACGGAATAATAAGAAGTGCAAACGCCTTGGCATCAGTGTTTGTTCTTGAGCCGACATAACTTACTTATTAAAGAATAAAAAAGAGACGCAATTTTTGGAAATTAGAAATCCTGCCTATTTGGCTATTCTTTGCTACAGATAATATTAAATAGATGTACATCATGAATTGCAATACAAACCTTCTTAAATAGACCTAAGCTATGTTAATTCTCCTCTACGTCCCTCAATCACCTTTTACTACATACAAGAAGAGGCAGCTATAGCATAAGCCATCACTTTTTGACGACCTCCGTGGCGCGATCGGTTAGACACCTGAACGCTAATCGTGAGGTCCCAAAGATTCCCGGTGGAGGCAGAGTTAAGAACTACGCTTTTCTCAGCTTTCCAGTCTGGTCGTTGATTATATATGCTATATATGTATTTATCGATATATAATATGTACGTATTTCTTAAATATACGTTGACTAGTACCCTAAACACAAGTCTTAAATGTACTTATCAAGGGGCTAGTTCAATTTGTGTAATAATGTCCAAATATTATTATTATCACTGACAACGTAACTAGTACTTGTCTTAAAGGTTCTGTCCACCCCGAAAGGGATTAAAGGACGTGTATGTATGTATGATATATCAAACCCGCTTTATTCGAGAGTGTATGAGAGGATGTATGAATGTCAATGAAGCGAAAGTGGTCTGTCAGAATCGGGTCAAATGGGGATCCGTGATCTCTGCCTACCCCTCTACAGGGAATCAGGCGTGATGTGTATGTATGTATGTATTCTATCCTAAATGAGAGTGATTCATGTCGGTAGGAATGGCAAATGCCTCCATTACAGTGACGCAACAATTTCCTTATTAGCTTCCGGAGGTGTAAGCTAATTTTGCCTTTCTCACTCTCGGTTTTGAGATATACATATAATGGAAATGCTGCCAGCATCTTGGGCACTCTCCTTGGCAGTGATTTGGCTCAAATATTTTATTTATAGTTTTATTATTAATTTATTTATAAACAATTTAGAAAGAAAGAAAGAAAGAAAGAAAAACATTTATTCACTGCTATACATACACATTTTAACATAACACTATTTATACACACTTTGATACAATAACAATACACGTACATATAAGGAGTAGGCACTTGATGCAGTGAAAAGGTGCTGTCTCAGTATTCGATGCAGCTAAGCAGCATCACTGATCCTCCGACAGCACCCAAACCTAAGTCTGTCACTAGCTGAATATAATAATACATACTATACATACATACATACACACATACATACATATACATACACACATAGTAATTACAGAGTGATGATGAAAAAAAAAAAACTGATAAACGTACTTAAATGTTTAATATTAAAATATTATATATTTTTATAATTTATACTATACGTAGATACACAAAAGCTGTATTATAAAAAACGTATAAAAGTAAAACATATTTATTCAATATATACATACATAATACACAAGCAAACACATATATACACATACATAGATCTATATACACAATCTTAAATATGCAAATACATCCAATAAATGAATATATATATATACATATCTCAAATACAATTATAGAAATTTGGTATTTGTAAACACAAGGTAAGATCATTGACAGGATTTAGGGGATGGATTTCTGTTTCTCCAGCAGATAAGCCTTGAACCTACGGTTGAAGACTTCCCTAGAAACAACATCGCGGATAGGTGGCGGTATATCATTCCAGCACTTGGACGCCGCAAACTTGAAACATCCCCGAAACGCTGCCGAATGGTGCACCGGCAAAGCAGCCCTAATCTTAAAGTGCCGTGGATTCACTGACCACTTCAGCTTTCTATACAAGTAAGACGGGCCCTCCGACCGAATGACACCAAACAACAGCGTTGCAAGGTGCAGCCGCCTACGGGACTGCATGTTCAGCAAGTTAGCGTCGTTCAAGTACGGAGTGACGTGGGAACGGCGAGGTATATTAAAGCAAAAACGGGTGCATGCGTTTTGCACCCGCTGTATCAATTTCCTAGTTCGGCCAAGTATGCAGCTACCATAGACAACATCACAGTAGTTCAGCCTCGACAATATCAACGCTTCACTCAGATAGACACGCAAGTCTACACTGAGATATTCGCGGATATTGTAGAGCACCTTTAAACGGTAGAAGCAGTTCCCAACCACACTGAGGACATGCTTCTCAAAACGAAGCCCACTGTCCATCAGTAGGCCCAGGTTCCTGACCTCCTCTACCCTTTCTATGACGTTTCCCCCGATAGATACACAATTGGCCGACAAGACATCCACCGTATTCCGAATCTGCGACCGGCTTCCAAGAACTAAAAGCTTAGACTTGGAAGGGTTCAGCGCAAGACCATTCCTATCAGACCAACACGCAATTCGTTCAAGTTCAGAATTAATGCTCCGTATGCATTCCGACATCTCCGAAGGTTTGGCGGACGCATACAGCTGCAAATCATCAGCGTAGAGATGATATCGACTGCTTTCGATACTGCTAACAACATCCGCGCTATACAGTATAAAAAGCAGCGGACCTAAGATAGAACCCTGTGGCACTCCCCTCGTCAACACACGAGGGGAAGAGCACCGAATTCCACCGTCCATCCCCCGCAGCCCAACGACTTGCGTTCGGTGAGATAGATAACTATCGAACCACTTCACAGCACCGGTAGAAAATCCATAATACGTCATCTTGGATAATAGCAAGGGTATGCTCAGACTATCGAAAGCTCTAGAAAAATCGAGTAATACCATTAGGGTGCTCATGCCATCGCCCTGGGCCTGCAGAACGTCGTCGACCACATTCGCCAAGGCGGTCGCAGTAGAGCGGCCCTTCCGGAAGCCCGATTGATACTCGGGCAAAATACCGTTTTCTTCTAGATATTTCGTAAGCTGAATACTCACAACCCTCTCCACTATCTTTGACACACATGGAAGGATACTTATGGGACGAAGGTGGGAGACATCAGTCGGGTTAGGTATTTTCGGCAACGGCAGGACCCTGGCAGCCTTCCAACTAGTTGGAAAGATACCAGTGCTGAGGCTCCTGTTCACAATCGCTGTCAATACGTCAATTGTCGTCGGCAATGTCAGTAGCAGCATGTCAATGTCAATGTCGTCAACACCCTTGGCCTTCGTCCTGATTGCCGAAACAATCTTAGTCACCGCTTCAGCCGAAACTGGCTCCAGCGAGAATGACGAAGAACCAAACCGGTGAAATTCAAAGTAAGTCAAGTCACTAATATTTATGTCTGCATTCCCAGGAATGTCCAGGAAATGCCCATTAATCATGTCAGGATCGTCAAAATGCGGTGGTAAGTCAGTCTTGTCATTGTCAGTCAAAATTATTTTTTTTAAGTCTTTCCACATGGTCTTGGAATTCGTCTTGTCGTTAATAGTCTTTTCAAAAAAAGCCTGTTTTTCAGAGCGTAGAGCCTGAACGACAAGTCGTTTCAGGTCCCTATAGTACTGCTTATGTGCCTCGATTCCAGTACGCTTAAAACGCCTGTAAGCATTGTCGCGTAACCGCATCATAAGCAGTACAGTGCTCGTCATCCAAGGCTTAGGAGCGTCCTTCACCAAAATGCTCCTGACGGGGGCGTGTTTGTCAAATAGTCTTGTCATATTATCAGTCAAAAGAGCTACCATGTCATCAACAACGTCAAGTTTCATCATAAATGTCCAGTCTATGTCATTTAAGTCATTATTAAATTTGTCAAAGTCAATGTCTTTTAGCGGTCGGTACATAACGCGTCTTTGCACTGGTTTACTCCGCCTCACGCTAAGCTCAGCCACAACAAAGGCATGTCTGCCTAAGTCAGGGCCGCGCCACACGCCAACGGAATGTACCAGTGCGTCAGTCATTATCAAGTCTATTGTACTTTCCGAATGATCAGTAAAGTGAGTCGGTTTATTGACATGCTGCGTGAGATTTAGAATAGTCAAAAAATCAGTCAACGGTTTGCGGTTTCGGTCATTTACGTCATCATAATTAATGTTCATGTCACCTACCAAAACAAGTTTATCATAATTTCTAAAAGATGTCACAGAGTCAGTCAGTGCGTCAAAAAATTCGTCAGCGCCAAGCCATGGCGGCCGGTAAGCCGTCCCAACCACGAGCCGGGTGCCACCAGCGACGACACGAAACCACATTTGTTCCACTGTGGCTGAAACGGGGTGGGAAACCAGGCACGCGCGCAAGCCTCGCCGCAGGTAGAACCCTACACCACCCCCGCGGGCACGCACAGAGCGCGGCCGCGGCACATGGCGCAGGCGGTACCCGGGAATCGAGGGCGCGCGCCCCTCGTCACCCCCCCGCAGCCACGTCTCGTTGATGGCCACCAACTCGCAGTCTGCACGAAGAACCACCGCCTCCAGCTCATCATGGCCGGTCCCCAGCGAGCCCGCATTAAACAACCCAATTTTGAATCGCTTAATACGAGTCATGGAAACCGTTGAAGGAAAAGTTTACATATACCAACAAATACATATAATACTTAAAAATTAAATACAGATGAAGATTAAATCGTAATACATATTCGTGCGCAATTGAGATAGAAAAAATATACACGGACACAATAGCAGCATCGAAACATACACCAAGGCACACTGAATCAAACCCTACCATCATACGCAGACACATAGAAACAAACAAACTTACACTAAAAATATACAAAAATAAATTAAAATAACAAATCAAACGGGGAGAGGTCCAAAAACCCTCTCCATGTCCTCCTCTTCCCGAATGCGATGGGCTGTGGCTCCGTCCGCCTTGCGCGCCAGCACTCGCCCGTCGCGCGTCCAAACGAACCGCCAGCCGCACGCCTTGGCCCGCTCGCGCGCCCGCCCGAAGAGCTGCCTGTTGAGGCGGGTGAGGCGCTCGTTGAGGTAAAACCTGCGAGGCTCACCCGGCAGGCCCATGTCTGCGGTGGTTGCGCCACGGCGTACGCGGGCCGCGCGGATCAGGTCGTCACGCGTCGAACGTCGAGCAAGCCGGACGACTATCGGCCTCGGACGATGGCTCGACGCACCAGCAACGCCAGCAGCATCGCGCTGCGGCCCCATGCGCACCGCACTGACAATGTCACGCTCGTCCAGCGTGACACCCAATTTGATTGCCACCAGCGTCGCCAAGTGCGACGGGCTCTCTCCGGGCACCTCCGGTATGCAGCTCAGCTGGACATCGTTCGCCAGCAAGTCTTGGTCCCGTTCCGCTATCTGGTGCTTGAGCTCCCGGATCGCACCTTCCAGGGGTTTAGTGGCAGCGGACAGGACGGCATCATCCAGTGCCGCACCCTCGCCCGTCCTCTTTTCCAGCTCCACCAAACGGCGCTCGAGGTCGGTCACCTTGGAGTTGACCTGCGCGATCTCCCGACGCATATCGCGGCGGAACTCCTGGAGCTCGTCCCGCAACTCCACTCGCAGGTCTGTGATAGCCGCAACCATCTCGGACCGGAACAGCTTCATCTGTGCCACAACGCCATCTGCAACCTCCCTGGCCACCGGTGACTGCGGTCGACTCGTGTCACTGTCCGAGCCCCGAACCGCCTCGCGCACGGGAGTCTTTTGGTTGTCGGTGCGGGGTCGCACCCTAGCGCACTCCGGACACGTCCACTTGTTTCGGGCTGCCTTTGCCTGTTTTTTAAACATGCTCAAAGACATGCCCAAACATTTGAAATGGTAGTTACCACTACAGCGGCTGCACTCCATCGCCTCAGTAGCGGGTACAGACCCACCGCACGCCAAACAATTCATTTTGGAATATTTATTCAATTTATAATAAAAATAAAAAATTTAAATGAATTATTTAAACAAAACTAAAAATATATTAAAAAGATTAAAACGGAAATAAAAAAATGTTTTTTAAAAATTTGTAGAAAATTGTAAGGAGTCGTTGAGTCTCGAACCACCACAGATACGCTCAATTCACTGCAGTCCCAATCGAGCCACGGAGTAATGGAGTACAATGGTCAATTATAATTTTTATGAAATACCCGCTATTTAAAGAATGTATAAATTTGTAACACGACGGGATATCACTTTTCACTTAATTTTTACACTAAACACTACTTAAAACACTATTCTTTTTTAACACAACGGCACTTTAAACTCTTATAACACTAAAAACTGTTAGTTACTAGGTGTGATGGACAATTTAACACTATTTGTAATTAAAATACAAGACGTAAGTAAAAAATGAACTACTCGTTTTGACAACTTGTGACAGAATTTAGATTAAGAAATAAATAGTATTGTATTTAACGAAATCTTATTAAAAAATATTCCTCAATTATTAAAAAAACAAACGCGTATAATTCTATGTGTATTATTATCATTTTATATTTGTATGCTATCACTCAATACATTGTGCACATGTTTCTATTAAAAAAATTAAAATCATTTTTTAAAAACCGCGCTAGGGAAATTGTGTTTTAAATAAGCGACTCGAGTGTGTAAAGAAAATGTTTAGAAAACATACAAAAATACGATATAATAATTAAAACAAGACATATTACAGTCAGATACACGCAATATTGAAAAAGAGTGACGTTAGGAGTACCTATAATTCGGCGGTTATAGGTACTATGGTGTATGAGAAGATGTACGAGTGTCAGCGAAGCGAAAGTAGTCTGTCAGGATCGGGACAAATGGGAATCCGTACTCTCTGCCTACCCCTGTACAGTGAATCAGGCGTGGTGTGTATGTATGTTTGTAAATAATTAAAATTAAACAATGTATTTCCGATTAAAAGAAAACATAATAATATGTGTGTATTATGTCAAATAACCAGTAATTCGTTTCTTTTTACGTTCCAGACTAACATGGTTATGTAGAAACATTAATATAGGTATGTTAAGTGATAAAGAGATTAAGGATCCCTTTTCCGCTATCTGTGACATTTCCTTCGTCACTCCGACTTTTAGGGTCAGGGTACCTAATTTGATATTCATATCGCCTACTACAAGGTTTAGGGTTCGATTCCTGATTTATACATATATATTATATATACGGAATATAAACATTCATACATATATTTCAGTTTATAATAATAATATTGTATAGTATTGTTAAGATTTGTGTTAAGGATACACTATTCAACGTATATTTAACAAATATATACTTAATATACATAGATAAGTACATATATGCCGTATATTATCAACGACCAGACTGGAAAGCAGAAGAAAAGCGTAGTTCTTAACTCTGCCTCCACCGGGAATCTTTGGGACCTCACGATTAGCGTTCAGGCGGTTAACCAATCGCGCCACGGAAGTCGTCAAAGGTCTTTGAGTTTATAATTATTAAAGAGGTGGATTGATTGATTCGTTTAGCATTGTTAAAGTATACGTTTCATGGATTGAGTATACACACTCGCTTTTTAATAATATAAGCTAAGGTAGTCCGAGTCTAAAGTGCCTATTTCCTAAATTTCGAAGGCATATTAGGTATGAGCTACTCAAAGCCCACGTTTTACTAGATAGACAGCACCCTACGTGATAGAAAGAGAACCGTATTGCCGTATACAGACACTGGCTATGACTTAATCCGAGGGATAGGCAGGTTTCCTCACGATCTTTTTCCTCGTCGTTGAGGTAATATTTTAATTTGTCTTAATAACGACAGAAGTCATTTTAATATGACTTTCCAGCATGTTGTAGAAGGTAACCAAATAACTAGACAAAACTGGATATTTTTCGACTGTGCAAGAATATTAGCAACATCGATATTCCTGAATGTATTTCATATTTATCATAAATAATAGTTCAAATGTAAAGAAACATTAAAAAAACGTTCAGACAATTATGAAATATTGAATTCAATGAGTTGAATTATGCAATTTACTACAGACGGGTAGGCAGAAATCACTGATTCCCATTTATCTCGATCCTGACAAATAGCTTTTGTTTCATAGATCCTCATATACGCTCGGTTGTTATAGGTACTTCTAAAGCCACACTTTTTCAATATAATATCTTCTATCTGTTATACATGATTAAATATAAGAATGTAAAACAAATTTTGACAGCGATAACTATAAAGATATTTTCTATAATTAATTAATTTTTATTCGTACTTTATACTTTATAGTTTTAATTCATTGCTGTATTTGTCTATCTTTAATAAAAGAAATAAGATTATTATTAAAACACGTTGTGTATACATCACTAAGACTAATCACCTTTTATATTTTATACATACATATATACACATCACGCCTGATTCCCTGTAGAGGGGTAGGCAGAGATCACGGATCCCCATTTGTCCCGATCCTGACAGACCCCTTTCGTTTCATTGATACTCATACACCTTCTCATACACACTCGGTGGTTATAGGTATTTCTAACGTCACTCTTTTTCAATATATATTCTATCTGTTATACATGATTAAAAATGTGAGCGTAAAACACGTTCTATAAATAACAAAGACAAAGAAACTTTATTAGTGACACATGCGTAAATAGGGTGTACATTTATTACTTAGTATCAGCATGGGCTGCCTCTTCTGGCGTATAATAGTATTTCGATCAAAGCCAAGATAAATTAAATTATTACTTAACAAAGTATTACATTATCGCTATTAACTATTTATTTCTAATTACAATGTTATTAAACTCTTAAATTCTTATTATTATATAACCTATTACATTTAATTAATCTAATTAATATTTTCATAACTTTGTTTCTTTTTTGTACCTAATCTTATATTTACATATCAATATTATAACTATCACTATTTCATAACAAAATAACAAAGGGTCTAATCATTACATTTTATATTTCTGAGCTACGTCGAATTACAATTCAAATTTCGAATTCAAATAATGTAATTCGACGTAGCTTAGTTGTTTGGAGCTTGGTTCTGTATCAGAGGGTTCAGTGTTCAAATCCCGTTTGAGCATGTACCAATGGGAATGAAGTTTAATGAATTTCTATGTACATTTTCGTACTAAAAACAAATTTACGAAATGCTTCGAATTATACGGTGAGGGAAAACATCGTTAGGACACCTACCTGTTCGTCGAACAGGTAATAGTTAGTGCTTGTAAATAGCGACATGGCTGACAACCTGTCACATTGAGTACTGACTATCTGGTCAACACGTGGGTTCGAGGTGTCCATAGAATTACTACCTTCGCCATTGCGGAGATGGAAACCTGAACCTCTGAGTACCCCGCAAGGGTGAATGGTCGTGAATGCGTTTGTCTTTTTTTGTTCATATTTCAGTTCCTTCATACCACCTTAAAGTGAAGATAGACATCTATTTTTAATTATATTTCCGTCCCAGACTGGCAACTGTACACCTAAAGTCGTTATGAAGCTATAAACTTCAGTAATTATAACGTTAGGACAAACGTTACGACATACACAGGTGTTGATAATAGTTTAGGTCCCTTATGAAGTCTAGATATTAAGCTAGGGTCAAAAGTTAAGTACTAATAGATACTTCCTTTATTATAACCCTTTAGGACTACGGTGAGGGAAAACATCGTGAGGAAACCTACCTGTTCCTCGATACTTCAATAATAGTTTCAGAACATTTTCGCAATAAAAAATGCAGTAAAATTAGCAAAAATTACGTGAGAAAACTTATTCTTATTCCTCTGAACAGGTAATAGTCAGTGCTTGTAAATAGCGACATGGTTTAGTTGTCACATTGAGTACTGACTGTCTGGTCAACGCGTGGGTTCGAGGTGGCTATAGAATTAATACCTCCGCAATTGCGAAGATGAACACCCGAACCTCTGACTACCTAGCAAGGGTTAAAGGTCGTGAAATTATGTGTCTTCGAACTTTGTCAATTGAATTTTTAAATATATCTAAAATAGATGGGGACTATGCATGAAAAACTAGGTATACTATAATTAAGTGATATTGAACTTCATAGTACTAAAACGCATTAGTAGTGATTAAAGGATGTCACATGTATGTATGTACATATACATTCAATTCTCTTAATCCCTTTTCGGGTAAAAATAATCTTAGAAACATAAAATTTCCTATATGTATGTATGAAGAAATAATTTCCTAACACATTCCTCGTTTTATTTTCTTCCGCCTTACCGTGGCGGTAAACAGTAATTTCCTTTGAAATTTCCCGAGCGAAGTTAAAGCACACTTTTATTGAAAAGACACACATACATACATATACAATATATACATATACAATTTACATATTTCATACAGAAATACTCAATAGCTTATTTAATAATTAATAAATAACGGGACTTATCACGTAAGTTTTTATATAATGAGTCTGCCCGTGACCATGGCTGCTGCAACGTAGCTGAAACGTCGGGTTAATAAAGGTAACTTAATCATATAAAAACTTACGCGGTAAGTCCCGTTGGTTATTAATCATGAGTATAAATCGCGAATCTCTTAAAACTATAAGCTTATTTAATAGTTTATAGTTTATGAGTATATATGTATATAAAATGTTTATGTATGTTAGTACCTAATGTGAGACATATTTTGTATTATAATGTAATAATTTAGTTTATACTCTGTATTGTCGTATTAGGGCCCATCATGTAAAGGCAATGTATTGTTAATAAATAAATAAATAATAATAAGTAAATATACATTTACGTACTTCAATCCCTCACGGGGTGGATAGAACCTCAGAGATATAAAATCTCCTAGCCCACTTTTAGCATGAATATTGAGGTCGCGAAATAATAATGGAACATTGGTGACAGGTTGCAAGTTCATCGCCCAATAGATTCAATTCACCTTTAGTCCCTTAGTCACCTCCTATGATATGCTGGGAAGAACGGCAGCTAGTTAGCATTCTTTTAACGTCTCAGACTGGCGTGAAAAGTCATATCTCGTCTGATATACGAAATATATAAAAACTTACATATTAAGAAAGGTGTACGCAGTGTGAAGAACAGAAGAGCATGTATGATAAGGTTAATGGGTGTGTGAAGCAAGAGATTTGTCACCCGTTCCACTGTCACATAGTGACATAGTCACTGCCTATTCTTTTAGGGACGTAAAGGCGTGAATATATGTAAGTACATACACATATATTATTATTTAGTAAAGGGTACCAGTCAACGTATATATATACACATAATAGCTCCTCATTTTTCCTGTTCCTGCCAAACTATTTTCGCTTAATTGACGCCCACACATCTCCTCATACAAGCTCGGTTGTTATAAGTACTCTTTTGGTTTATTGATTTTCGAGTCATGTACAACAAAGACTTTCAAGACTATTTTCCTTGGTGGGGTAGTCAGAAGTTTACGTGTTCTTCGCTATTGTGGGGGTAGGGTTTTAATATAATATAATATATAATATTTGGGACACTATTACACAAATTGAACTAGCCCCTTGCTTAGTACATTTAAGACTTATGTTAAGGGTACTAGTCAACGTATATTTAAGAAATATATACTTATTATAGATAGATAAATGCATATATAGAATATATAATCAACGACCAGACTGGAACGCAGAAGAAAAGCGTAGTTCTTAACTCTGCCTCCACCGGGAATCGGGACCTCACAATTAGCGTTCAGGTGCTTAACCAATCGCGCCACGGAGGTCGTCAAAATGTGTATGTAAATCTTACGTGACCACCCACACCTCACTTAAGCATAGATTAGCATTGATTTATTACATTTTAATTAGTTTAGTCATTAGAATTCAAAACACGTAGGCAATTAGGGTTCAGACGGGATCCAAAGTTAACTTTCAATTTATGTAACATACATATACATGCTATATATACAGGCCGGCTCAATAAGACATATAACAGTTAGATAGACGCTACATTGAATAAGGGTGACGTTAGAAGTAGCTATAACCGCCGAGTGTGTATGAAAAGATGTATAAGTGTCAATTAAGTGAAAGTGGTCTGGCAGGATCGGGACAAATGGGGAACTCTGTCTATCCCTTTACAGGGAATCAGGCGTGATGTGTATGTTTATATATGCATTCTCTTCAGTTTTTCACTACATACACTCGCCTTGAGAAGAATGTCTCCAATTTGATCTGTATATATTCTCTGAAGCCTTGTAGGTAAAATACTCTGGCTTCTTATTAGAAGGTCCTAGGTTCGAATCCCGGCTCTGGCATGTACCAATGAATTAAAGTTAAACATCTGTTCTTCATTTACGTACATAATTTAAAGTCGCTAATGGTGAGAGAAAACATCGTGAGGAAACCTACCTATTCCTGGAGATAGGTATGTATCTAATTAAACGCGGGCTTCGAGTGACCTCTACCTAACATACCTACAAAATTTCGGATATGGGCACTTAAGCCTCTAAATACCCCTCCACGATAAAAAGTAGTCTTGAAGCGTATATATGTAATAATATTAACAGTAACGAAATTATTGATTTGTTATAGTCTACGTACATATACTCACATCCTTTAATCCGTTTTGGGATGGTCAGAACCTCGGAGATATAAAATATCCTAGCCCACTTTTTAGCATGAATATTGAGGTCACGATATAATAATGGAACATTCGTGACAGGTTACTAGCCCATCGCCTAATAGATTCAATTCACCCTTAGTCCCTTAGTCGCCTCCTATGATATGCTGGGAAGAACGGCAGCTAGTTAGCATTCTTTTAACGTATCAAACTAGCATGAAAAGTTGTATTACGTCTGATATATGGAATATATAAAAACTTACATATTAAGAAAAATGTACGTAGTTTGAAGAACAGAAGAGCATGTATGAGAAGGTTAATGGGTGTGAGTGAAGCAAGAGAGATTTGTCACCCGTTCCATTGTCACATAGTCTCAGCCTCGCAGCCTATCCTTTTAGGGACGTAAAGGCGTGAATATATGTAAGTACATACACATATATTATTAGTTAGTAAAGGGTACTAGTCAACGTATATATACACATACAGCTATATCAAAGCTCCTCATTTTTCCTGTTCCTGCCAAACTATTTTCGCTTAATTGACGCCCACACATCTCCGCATACAAGCTCGGTTGTTATAAGTACTCTTTTGGTTTATTGATTTTCGCGTCATGTACAACAAAGACTTTCACGACTATTTTCCCTAACAGGTTAGTCAGAAGTTTACGTGTTCTTCGCTATTGTGAGGGTAGGGTTTAATATAATATATAATATTTGGAACCGTATTACACCAATTGAACTAGACTCTTGCTAAGTACATTTAAGACTTGTGTTAAGGGTACTAGGCAACTCATATTTAAGAAATATATATTTATTATATACAGTTAAATGCATATATAGCATATATAACCAACGACCAGACTGGAATGCAGAAGCAAAGCGTAGTTCTTAACTCTGCCTCCATCGGGAATCGGGACCTCACGATTAGCGTTCAGGTGGTTTAATCGAGCCTCGGAGGTCGTCAAAATGTGTATGTAAATCTTACGTGACCACCCACATCTCACTTAAGCATAGATTAGCATTGATTTATTATATTTTAATTAGTTTAGTCATTAGAATTCAAAACACGTAGGCAATTAGGGTTCAGACGGGACTCAAAGTTAACTTTCAATTTATGTAACATATAGTACATGCTATATATAAAGGCCGGCTCAATAAGACATATAACAGTTAGACGCTATATTGAAAAAGGGTGACGTTAGAAGTACCTATAACCGCTGAGTATGTATGAAAAGATGTATGAGAGTCAATTAAGCGAAAGTGGTCTGTCAGGATCAGGACAAATGGAGATCTCTGTCTATCCCTTTACAGGGAATCAGGCGTAATGTGTATGTATGTATATACATGCTCTTCTGTTCTTCACGCTACGTACACCCTTGAGAAGAATGTGGCCAATTTGATCTGTATATATTCTCTAAAGCCTGCGTTCTTATAAACGGTCCTAGGTTTGAATCCCGGCTCTGGCATGTACCAAAGAATGAAATTTAAATATGTGTTTCATTTACGTACATAATTTACAGTCGCTAACGGTGAAGGTAAACATTGTGAGGATCCTGCCTATCCCTGGAGATAGGTATGTATCTAATGAAACGCGTGCTTCGAGTGACCCATAACTAACATGCCTTCGAAATTTCGGAGATGGGCACTCGAGCCTCCGATCCGAAAGTAGTGGTGAAGCGTATGTATGTAATAATATTATCAGTAACGAAATTATTGATTTGTAATAGTCTACATAAATACATACATTCATGTAGTTTAATCTCTTTCAGGGTGGACAGAACCTCGGAGATGTAATATCTCCTAGATTACTTTTAAGCATGAATATTGGAGTTTCGTTCTCATAATGGAACATTGGTGACAGGTTGTTAGTTCATCGACCAATTGATTTTGAACTTTAGTCCCTTAGTCGCCTCTTACGACATGCCGGGAAGAACGGCAGCTAGTTATTTTTCATTTTCACTCCAATCTCGCACGTGTCAAAACCTATTTATAGAACCTTCCCCGAAGATTCGTAGTCGCCAACAAATTTCGTAGCATCTTAATGTAATCAAATTAATTAGAGCGAAAATCCAATTCAATTTGCGGCGAAATATATAAACAACTTTTGATTTGATATTGGATAAATTGAATTAATGAAATTTTGTAGCGGAAATATCTAATTAGGAAATATTTGGCTGCGTAATTGTTTCCTTTGCTAGCTGGGACGTAAAAATAATGCTAACTAGCTGCCGTTCTTTCCGGCATGTCATAGGACTAAGGGACTAGGGGTAAATAGAATCTATTAAGCGATAGGCTTGAAACCTGTCACCAATGTGTCATTATGACATCACAATCCCGATATTATATAAGTGACAAAGGCGAAGTTTTCATGTTTTCAAGGTTCTGTCCACCCCGAAAGAGATTAAAGGATGTGTATGTATGTATGTGTACGTAATTGTTTTCCTGTGCTACTTAAGACGTTAGTAAATAGTGAACTAGCTACCTTAATTCACAGGTAACTAGGCGACTACTGTTAAAGATATACTACAATATATACAATTCGCAATTGCGGAGATGGAAACCTGAACCTCTGACTACCCCACAAAGGTTAATGGACGTGAGCGTGTTTGTTTGGCTATTTGTTTCTTAAATGATGATGATAAATGATGAAATGATTAGAATGATGCTGGAGCTATAACCACCGAGTGTGTGAGGTTTCCATCTCCGCAATTGCGAAGGTTGAAATTCTATGGCCACCTCGAACCCACGTGTTGACAGATAGTCAGTACTCAATGTGACAGGTCATTAACAAGCACTAACTATTACCTGTTCGGAATTCCTCACGATGTTTTCCCCGTTTAAGAATAACATGCATACATACATACATACACATCACGCCTGATTCCCTGTAGAGGGGTAGGCAGAGATCACGGATCCCCATTTGTCCTACTCACAGACCACTTTCGCTTCATTGACATTCATACATCTTCTCATACACTCTCGGCTGTTATAGATGAATAAAACATTTTCATTCCATTTCTTCACTCTCTTAAATCCCAGACCAGCTCGTTTCAAGCACTACCTTTCCGACAAAAGATAGGTAACCGTATATCTTGCAGCGGAAGCACTTTAGAACCTCTTTCCGTTGCCATGGCGACGGGCTTTTTCTAAAACGCAATCGCAATGCAATTAGGAAGTACTCAGAGGATATCATTGGAAAATATTTTGTGAGGCAATTAAAAATGCGAGGGAAAATGTCGAGAGGAATATATTATAGGTGTACTTTTTATTGGCAATATGTGGGTGTAGTGGAAAGGTGGTTACATAGTGGCCAATAAGACATATGACTGTCAACTAGACGCTATATTAAAAAAGGGTTGCTTTAGAAGTACCTATAACCGCCGAGTGTGTATTAGGAGGTGTATGAGTATCAATAAAGCGAAAGTGGTCTGTCAAGATCGGGACAGATGGGGATCCGTGATCTCTGCCTTCCCCTCTACAGAAAATCAACCGTAATGTATATATATGTATAAAACTGTATTCTTCATAAAGGAATTTTACTTACCTGTTTCTCGGAAAAGACAATATCTTTCTTCTCTAGAATGACACGGAATACAACCTGTTACATTGAGTATAAGTATATATAGTCTGGCTAACAAAAGTAGATACTGGATAATTTTGAAAACTTTTCATATGACAACACTAAAGTGTTCCTACCATCGGATATTTACCCTACATTAGGGGTATTTTAAGTAGAAAGTACTTAGGAACAATTAATTCCAAAAAGGCATTTTTAAAACAAACTCATTTTGAACATTTTATAAAATGAGTTTTAAAAATTCGTACGTCTGCTAAAGTTGTGTTAATCGAAAATAAGTTTCGTATGTACGTGTTGGACCATTTCAAGAGCTACAGTAAGCCTAACGTTGGTCTAATAAATAGCTTAAGTATTGAGGTACACTATATCTTAACTAATTAGGTAGAGAAAAACTTGGCAATTTTATTTTAAAGAAAATTAATTCGTATCTGTTTTCCGAAAAATTTGGTAAAATCAGAATTAGTGTATGGTATTCCTATTTCTGACGCCGAAGTTGGCGTGTTGTTGATGTTTCTTTAAAGTAGAAGACCTTATTTATTATTATCTTAATATAATTTTACTTATACCATGGTTGACTTGCGTATAGTTAGGTTAGGTTAGTACGGTCGAAATGTCTTGATATTTTTTATTTTAATTAAGTAAGTACATAATATTCGTTTAAGTTATTTTTTGTTTGTTCTTTTTGTTCCTTTAATACGCTACAATGGAGTGACGTATCCGTGTGATATTTGGTATGGAGGTATAAAGAGAGAACAAATTATATAAGTTACTTTTAATCACGTCATAACGCGGACAAAATTGGAAGCATCCACTAGTAAAATAAAAATAAATGTCAAAGTATCAAAGTGAGTTGTTCCGCCTTTACTTTTTATTTTAGGGTTGCAATGCTAATATATTTTAAATTTGCCGCGCTTTTTTAGTATCTACTTTCGTTAGCCAGACTATAACTTGAGATATAATGTCACATAATATATGTTTTACTATCGGTAGCTATTTTAAGGTAGTTACAGATTTAATTCATATATTGATTCGACGTGGTTCAGTTGTTTGGGGCTTGACTCTGTATCAGTGGGTACGGGGTTCAAATCCCACTTGAGCATGTACCAATGGATATTAATATTATTACGGTGAGGGAAAACATTCGGTCACTGTAGTTAAGCAACGCAGGCGTGCGAAGTAAGATGGGTGACCATCTAGAAAACATCGTGAGGAAACTCGCACGAAATTGGATATAGTCAGTACCTGTATACAGAGACATGGTTTACCACCTGTCACGTTGGGTATTGATTATCAAGTAATAGGTGGGTTTCGAGTGATCAAAGACCACAAAACGCTTATTTGATGGTGGACATTCAACCTCTGACTACCCTGAAAGGGTTATATGGTCGTGAATGCATATTTTTTACATATAACATATAATCTATCAACATAACATCTCCCGTGCTAGTCTGGGACGTATAAAGAATGCTAACTAGCTGCCGTTCTTCCCGGCCTGTCTTGGAAGGCGACTAAGGGACTAGGGGTAAATGGGATATATTAGGCGATTGCCTAGCAATCTGTTACTAACGTTCGATATGACATCACAACCGTAATATTTATGCTAAAAAGTGACCTAGGAGATACTCAATCTTCAAAATTAAATCTACCCCGAAAGGGATTAAAGGACGTGAATGTATATGTATGAATGTTAACATAATATAAATAGGTGGCTGTAGCCCAGTGGGTAAGACCTCGGACTTCGTATGAGAAAGGTCCTAGGTTCGAATCCCGACTCTGACATGTACCTATGAATGAAATTTAAATATGTGTTTTTCATTTACGTACATATTTACAGTCAGTACATATGTAATAGTCAGTGCCTATATACGGCGATACGGTTCACTACCTATCACGTTGGGTGCTGTCTATCTAGTGAAACACGGGCTTCGAATGACCCATACCTAACAATCCATCAAAATTTCGGAGATGGACACTCAAGTCTCTGACTACCCCGCCATAATAAAAAAGGGAATGTGTATACACAAGTCGTGAAGCGTATGTTTGTATGTATGATGTAACATAATATCTAGATTCTGTCCCATTATCTACGTTTACATTATCTTGTAAATGGCGACATGGCTGACCACCTATCACATTGAGTACTGACTATCTGATCAACACGTGGGTTCGAGGTGTCAATAGAAATACTACTTTCGCAATTGCGGAGATAGACACCTGAACCTCTGACTACCCCGCAAGGGTTAATGGTCGTGAACGCGTACGTATCTACGTTTACATTAGGTCCTAAACTTGCTATCTTTACAAAAATAGGGTTCACTGACCGCTATTCATTCACTTATGAATATTCAAAGTGCAATTTGCGTTATTAATTCTTCACTGAACGCAAAAGGTTGACCTGGGGTGTTATCCACTAATGCTTTTTGCAATAACAGTTCCATATCAGATCATACATACATACACATCTCGCCTGATTCCCTGCAGAGGGGTAGGCAGATCACGGATCCCCATTTGTCCTACTGACAGACCACTTTCGCTTCATTGACACTCATACATCTTCTCATACACTTTACGGTTATAGGTACTCCTAACGTCACTTTTTTTCAATATAGCGTCTATCTGGCTTATGTCTTATTATCAATATCAGATCAGTAATAGTGTGTTGAAAGTGGATTAGCAAAATATCGTGAGGAATCCTACTTGTTTCCCGAACTACAAAATGATTGTAAATGGCTTACCATCTGTAACATTAAGTACTGACTATCTGGTCAACATGTGGGTTCGAGGTGGCTATAGAATTACTACCTTCACAATTGTGGAGATGCACAGCTGAACCTCTGACTACCCCGCAAGGGTTAATTAATGAACGCGTTTGTCATTTGTCTTGAATGAAATTTGATACTTGCTAATCCACTACCAACTTCACACTATTACTGATCTGATACTGAACTGCGTTTGTCCTAAAACGCATAAGACTGGATTCCTGATAATCAGTAAACAACGTGACAGGTGGTAAACCATGCTCTATACAGACATACATACACATCACGCCTGATTCCCTGTAGAGGGATGCGCAGAAATCACGGATCCCCATTTGTCCTACTGACAGACCACTTTCGCTTCATTGCCATTCATACATCTTCTCATACACTCTCGGCGGTTAAAGGTACTCCTAATGTCACCTTTTTTCAATATGGCGACTATTTCTAATCAAAATTTGACACTTTTTCCGATTTCAATCGTGAAATTTGACACTTTTGTTTATCCACTACAAACTTCACACTATTACTGATCTGATATTGAACTGCGTTTGTGTTAAAATTTGTACTATGGCCCCTGGGGCAAAAAATATAAAATCTTACTCTTACATTTATTCAATTTTGCGACAGATGCCGCCAAGTTATTAGATTTTATCTTTTACCAATAAGAGATTTCTTTGAGACTTTGGACACTCAAAAGACACGTTTTGCAAGATCAGTCAGAACATATACATTTGCGTCCTTTTATCCCTCTCGCGGTGGACAGAACCTTGCAGAATATTGTCTCCTAGGTCACTTTTAGCATGAATATTAGGGTTGTGATATCAAAATTGATATCTCATTGACGCTTAGTACCTTAGTCGCCTCCTACGACATGGCGGAAATAATGACAGCTATTTAGCTCTATTTTTAAGTCCTACTAAAGCAAGGGATTAAATACTGTAAGATTAGAACCTATAAAATAATATTTACTTTGCAACTTTAAAAATATAAAGTAAAAATATTATGTACATTTAGAATGTGACACAAATAAAAGAACATATTATGTAAGTCAAATGCGGTCACTGCGAAGCTTGTTAGGAGTGACATTGAATGATAGAATCAAAAATAGTGTGTTAAGAGAAGGTTGCGGTTTGAAAGAAGATGTAGTAACTAAGATTGAAAAGGGCATGCTTCGATGCTTTGGACATGTTATGCGGATAAATTATAGTAGATTGACGAAAGGAATATACATGACTGAAGTTGAAGGGCGGTTACATAGGGCCCGGGCCAAGAAGACATTTGATAGGCAGATACACGACATATTGAAAAAGGGTGTCGTTAGAAATACCCATAACCGAGTGTGTATGAGTGTCAATGAAATGTAAGCGGTTTGTCAAGATCAGGCGTGATTTGTATGTATGAAACCTACTTGTTCCTCGAACAGGTTAATAGTTAGTGCTTGTAAATCGCAACACAGCCTACCACCTGTCACATTAAGAACTGACTATCTGGTCAACACGTGGGTTCGAGGTGGCAATAGTATATATATATATATATAGCCATAGAATTACTACCTTCGCAATCACGGAGATGGACACCTGAACTTCTGTCTTTTCCGGAATGTTTAATGATCGTGAACGTGTTTGTACATACATACGTCATTTAAATCTCGAGTATGTGAGAATAATTTCACTCGCAAATGAAATAAGGTATGTGGACCATTTCTAAAGAATCCGTTCGCTTCGCTTCGCATCATGGAAAAAGGAAACAAGTGGAGTAATGTTCTAGTAAAGAGCGACGATGGAATGGAATTTTTCTTTGCCATTTCGAAATGACGTTTGACATTTTAATGCAAATACTGTTTTGTATGTTTCTAGTTTAAATTGAAGCAGGTGATATTTTGTGTGCATATATGTATATTATTTCAAAGAGTCATTTAATCAACAAACCACGATATTGTAATAATATTAAAGAACTTAAAACATATTTCTTTTTGTTCATCAAACCAAATAAAACTAAATATGTACAAATTAAAACTTAAATCTTAAAAATGTATATTATAATATATGTAAGAATCACAGAATGGGTATTTTTTATGCAAATTTATGTAAATTGAGGTCAAGTTAGTAGGATGTGTAAGTATGATTCCGTACTAGTTTGTAATGTAAAAAGTATGCTAAATATCTGCCATTCTTCCTGTATTGTAGTAGTATGCTAAATATATATATTCACGTCCTTTAATTCTTTTCGGGGGTGACCGAACCTCAGAGATTAAGTATCTCCTAGCTTTTTAGCGCGAATATTAAGGTACCGATATCTTATGGAACATTCTTGACAGGTTGATAGCCTGTCGCCCATTACATTTACCCCTAGTCTATTAGATGCCTCTTACGACCTGCCAGGAAGAATGGTAGATATTTAGCATACTTTTAACGTTATAAACTAGTACGGGATTATATGTCTATGTTTTTATTAACTTGACCTTAATGTAAATATATACAGACATTCGAATAATCTACAACCACCCAGTACGTATGAGAAGGTGCATGAGTGTCAATGAAGCGAAAAGGGTTT
>JAMBLF010001526.1:0-73868 GCA_030578115.1 Leucoptera coffeella
CATTTTGTGATAAAAAAATAAAAAAATGATACATTGAAAAATATTAGCATTTTAAAATAAGTACTTAATATTTATTCTTAAAACTTTAAATACTTTTTAAAACACAGATGGCATCCCAAATGTTCTTTAGTAACTTCAAATACAAAGTATATAGATTAAAGCTAAACATTCATTTTGTTCGTCACATATTACATATTGTTAACTGAATTGGAAAGTAGAAACAGTTTCCATTAACATACAGAATAAAAAGCTGTAAAATAAGACATCGTATTCGGATAGAATTTCTAAAACACTATATATGATGTCAATATGACAGCATATAAATATTGTTTATGAATTAGGCCGATATATTTTTAGTCATGTATCAAGCAATATTTTATTTATTAGTTCCTAGTTTAACATCACATTTTACTATCATGAGTTGCAATATTGTTCATTGTGTACTAATACTGTGGTTGTTATTTTACGACTTTTGTTTCATGAGAATAGTAATAAATAGCACATTTTAGTGATATAATTTATGGAACGTAGGCTTTCAATTCAATATTCAGTTCAATTTCTTTGAGTTGTTATTTATAACTGATGTCAATATATAATAGCTGATCAGTGGCCTCAGTATACTTCGTTACTGTATAATAAAATCTAACGACTATTTAGATGTAATATCTATTCTTTTCATAATAAGAATCTTTTATATTTTTACTGTTGCTTTTAGGGGCTTACCACTAGCTATTCAAAACATGTAGATATTTTTGTGTCTGGGATGTAATCATATGCTATGGCATCTTAAAGTCAGAATAAATAATCTGTTTTCAGCTAATGTGGTAGGCTTTTCGAAACACCTATTTTTTTTAATTTTTAATTTCAACTTTCTCTTTAGGGATGCTTAATAATTTATAAAAATTCTATACAGATATTATCATTTGTAAAAAAAAAATTGAAGAATCTTTTTATAGTTTGAAACTTTCGCTAAATCTATGGTTAGGTTTCTTTAGAGCTTTCAATTGGATGTTCTATGAGTGATAAGAGCTATAATTAGTCGTATAGAGTATATTTTGACGAGTTGCTTGGGCGAATGTATATAGGGTTGCAAGGGGATGATTTAGGTACCTATTATTGTAATTTTAAGTCAGTCTTGACTTGCTTTCCGAGTATCATCAATAAAAACCTGCATTTTAATTTTACTTGTTTCATTTTTTATCCCGGGAGGGTTTAAATGAATCTATTGGGTGATTGGCTAGTAACCTACATTATGCCATGTCAACGTCGAGAGTATTTACACTAAAACTGATCGAGGCAATGCTGTGATGATTGTTCATGCTAATTATTTACCCCAATGGGATATATATACCCATATCCTTTATTATCGTTTTGGCAATTATTTAAGCGGCTGTAGCCCAATGGGTACAAGCTCGGACTTCTTATGAGATCTTAGTTTCGAATCCTGGCTCTGCCATGTACCAATGATAATAATACAACGCTAGCGAGGGAAAACATCGTCTGGAAACCTGTCTATCCCTATTAAATTTAAATATGTATTTTTCATTCAGATAGGATAGATAGGTAATAGCCAGTGCCGTTACGGTTCACTACCCATCACATTGGATGCTGTTTGTCGAGTGAAACACGGACTTCGAGTGACCAATACCTAACATGCCTTCGAAATTTATGAAGATGGACACTCGAGCCTCATAACCTACCCCGTCACATAAATAGGTAGTGTGTATACACAAGTCGTGAAGCATATGCTATGTTATGTATTAAAGGAGAAAATTAAATAAAAATGAAAGGCGTCGTATTGTCCAACTGTTTATTGACTGTCCCGCAGCGCGATACTGCGCCATTTTATGTAACAATTACAAACACTTAATTTATTCGTTTACAAATACACAACTGATAACAAAAGAAAACTGTATACAATCAAAATAATATACACAAACAACTACTAAAATCCGTCACTCGTTTGTCGAAACCAAATTGCATACAAAACCATAGCACCGGTCGCCGCGTCGCGTTTATTCCTTAGTCTAAGAAACAGCGCAAATATGGCTTAAATTAACGCAGATTAATTTCACTGGTAACTTATAAACGCATATAGAATAAGCTACTTTAATTGGACATATACATAGGTGATATCTTTAGCCACATATAGAATAACAATGGGGTATGTTTTATTATAGTAAAAGGGTGGTATTTTAATCATAAGATATTACAAAATCATCGCTAGCGACGTTATATTTAAATGCCAGGGTTTACAATTGAAACAAATTCAATATAAATTAAATACAAGAACAACTTAAAAGCATAAGAAATACATTATATAAATGGCATATTATATTTATAATGTCCAGTGAAAAATCTACGCCGTTTTGTGCCATATATGCGCTGAATCTTAGTAAAATAATAGAAGATCAATGGTAATAACATTGTTTTTTACTATTTGCTAACTGTCATTTCGTTCAAATGAATGAATGAATCCATTTCATTCACTCTTTTTTTTAGGCAACCAATCTTTACATAATAGAAAGATGTCTCTACGTATTTTCCATAATCCTAACCAAACAAGTATAGTTATAAACGTGTTTTATTACCGATCAGTTAGCCTACTGTTATATTACGTTTATCAATGAAAAGAAATACAATATCCATTGCAATTGACTTCTATTATAGCTCACTGACTGATTTTCGATGCGTAGAAGGACATACCATTACATATAATTTACAACAGATAAAATACATTCTTAAACATTTAGAAAACTTTATACACCTACTTGAGGACTGAGCAATCAGGTCTCTCAATTGAATTGAAACTACTACCGTTCTACCAAAGCACAAACACTGTTTAACAGTCTCTATACAATAATAATGAAATCGAAAAAGTTTTAGCAATTACGTACACCTTTAGTTAATTTTAGTGACATTACTTTTATGTGACGATAGTCTATAATGTCAGATAAAACATGCTTTGTACATTGAAAATGTTGTTAAACATTGTATCTTGTTTTATATATGAAAGTTTTCTCAATATTCAAGGCACTCTAAATGACAATATAGTTTTTTTCGTCATAACATGGCATAGGTACACCTTTTTGACAACATATATCAGAAAAATACAGCCGTTACGTCCAATACTTTACTATTAGATATATTAAGACAACGTTTTAGGGTTATGTTTCATATTTAAAACGAAGAAACAAGAGCCTTTGGTTGATTTGAAACTTTGAATATTTTTTTTACTTTTTTTTCTTAGCGTGTATGACTGTTAGACAATGTCCATACTTCAGTAGAACACCTAAATAAACCTAGAATTTCCCTTTTAGTCTCACTGAGTCGAAACAGCATCTCACTGTGTACGCCTCTTGAGTGAGTTTCATACTTATAGCCAAAATGATTATTTATCTTTAAACTTTATACGTTCTTATAAAGCCAGATTTCGGAAATAATACCATAGTGAAGTACTACTAATACAATATCAGTTACTTTGTTGCGAAATAATATTCCAATAATATATACCTTTCATTGATCAATGTTTTTTTAAATAAAAAGATATTGTTAATAGTTGTTGAAATTATATATTTTATGGTTTACTATTATTGTTAGTATATGGAGAAATCTGGCTTGATAAAAACAGAACATAATGAATGCAACATATACTAACCTAAACTTCAATGGATGTACACGAATTGAATTGACAACTGTAATAATTGATTACTATCTAAAATTGAACTGAAAACTTCTACTTAAGAAGCAAATTTAGTGGGTGATGTAATTTCCGTATAATTACTGTGTTCTAATTCTAAAACTATTGACAAAAACACCCTAACTACCCAACACCGTGAATTTATTCGATTTTTTCAAAAAAACTACGCAAAAAGTGACAATAATTTCATTAGTACACAAGCACCCTCAGAGATAGCGTTAGCAATTGACAAAAACATGAATATGTACCTTTTCGAATAATCTTGTGATTCTAAGATTTTTTTAAACCAATTAACAAGACATCTAATTGTCTAATCGAAACTTTTAACATTAGAAGCTTCCCAAATTCTTATATTCTTGCTTTAGTTACATTTATATGAGCAGGCAAGAAGACATAGAGTAATATTAAAGGACTAATCCTTTGAATAGTTCCCAAACTTAATACCAAGAGGCGTATCTATCTTGTGATAACGATGCTGTTTCATTTCATACCCAAACTCAATTGCACTACACCAGATGTCACTAGTCACATGGCAATAGAACTCATACCTACATAGTCGTATAACCGGGTCTATTAACAACTACATATATATCACGCGTTCATTATACTTTATTATAACTATAACTTTACAATCAACTTCTTGCAATTTTTGAGTGGTTCTACCACTGGCAATTCATATATAAATAACAGAATTTACGCAACAGTCTAAGCATGAAAAATGCTAGTCTAAGACCGCTTTATACATTACGTTAACAAATTCAAAAACATAACCTAAAAATTTGAGACAGTTTCGTCAAAACATCTCTCATTTAAATAGACTTTAGCAACCGAAACAAACATTTACCAATAAAATCACGTGAGTGTAACAGTTCAAAACAACCGAATTTCGCAGTTTAATCTCCAGAAAGGTTTCAAATAAACATCTATACATCACAGTTGGCTTTAAAAACTACATACACAAAGAAAAGTCAAGAATTTCGCCTCTGCAATTGACGTACTAGTTTCAAAGAAGCTTGCATTGATTGCACGTAAGAATTCATTGTTCGATACACATAATACTTTGCATTAAAAGCGCTGTTAAGTTACGCTGTAACAGGTAAACACTATTAGAGTTTTAAAATGCGATTAAGGACAGACCTTTGACCAAAATGTTTAATAGACACATCACTTATTCGAATCTTTTGGTTACATAACAATTATAATTAAATATAATCATTTCTTATTTAACGCAAACGTAGCGTGGGGCGCCCCCCGGCAAGGTGGGAAGACGACCTGCGCAGGTTGGCCGGCATCGAATGGATGCGAACGGCCACTGACAGGGAGAAGTGGTGTCATTTGGGGGAGGCCTATGACCAACAGTGGATTTAGACAGGCTGATGATGATTTCTTATGATCTATAAACCTTGAAATGACACTATTTAATCATCTTATCATAGCAAGCCATCAACAACATTCGAAATTTTAATTTTGACTGAAATTAATTATTTATTACGTACTTCAGTCAATGACAGGTCTGTCCTTAGGTAATAAATAGGGTATTTTAAATTGCTATTACATTGCCTATATTAAGCAGTACTTTACAATTACTATCTCCGTAACATGTTTTAGTTTGAGTCTCTAGATATTTCTATTGCATATGTCTTGTAAGTTTATATAATAAACCGTTAGGTTAGAAATTGAAACAAAACTTTGCGACAGTCGATTTACGCATTATACTCTCTATATATATTTATTAATTTTATATACACTGACTGTTAGGTAAAACTATACCATTGGGTTCGATCGCTGGGCGACACTATCTACTAACAATTTCGGAATTTCATTCCCCAAACAAATTGCAGCCAATCCAAACTCAAAAGGTGACAACTCCAAATTTCAACTTTTCTACATTGAAGTTTTTATATACAATTTTCATTTTTCACTGCTTAGTTCGACCGCACTCAATCCTTTTCAGACACAATGCGCCTATCTACATTATTACTATCCCTCAATCGCCTTTAACGACCGAAAACCAACTTTACCATTACTTTATCATTTCTCTTGCTATTTTCGTAAATTTTTCATTACCCCTTCCCTTTTTTACCCCGTTTTTTCCCCTCTTTTTTCCCAAGTGCGGTCGAAAGGCAGTGGATGTGACGGAGTGGTCTTAGGTCCTCGTTAGCGGCGAGGGTACGTCTGCGGCCGCCAAACAAAGGGCCCGTGACAGCTCGGCGCTTACAATTGGGGCCACGGGGGCGCTAGTTGTTGAAGACTCTTCTTTGCGATTGTCCGCCTGGAAACAAGGGTTAAGATTGTATATAAGATAGTGAAGTTAGTTTTGTGTGAGGAGACTAAGGAACTAGGTAATTTTATTAAGTCTCATAGTGAATTCCTTAACGAAGCCGTAGATTTCATTCAGTCTGATATTGAGAATAAAGAAATGAGGGTATTTCAAAACATTGATAAAAACCTTATTTTTACGTTCACCTTGTTGAAGATTTTAATGTAAGATTGACCAAGTTTTAACCAATGCCAACAATATAACACATTCACACGTATACACACATTTTATATATTTTGAATCTAAATACTAAATTAATCTATAGAATTTAACATTTATTTAACTAAGAATTTCACTATCATTCTTACCCCATTATATAAACTCGACCTTTAACCTCAACAATAAAGAATTAAACCAACTACTGTCACTCACCGTAACAAGCACATGTTTCAGCGTCTCGTAGACCAACCAACAGATGGCGGCAGCTGGCATTTGGTACAGCACTCTCGCGCGGACGCCCCGCATAAAGCCACTGGGCCCAGTCGCCCTAAACACTAGGGCTGCGGCCTGAGCTAGGCCCTCCGCCCTACGACCTCCTTCCTGAGTGTTTAAGAGGGTCTTACACACGTCTAGGGGTGTCGTGGCGGCGGCTGCTAAGGCTCCGGCCGCGGCGCCTGATGCCGCGTGGGCTACTGGGTCGTAACTGCGTCGAGGATTCAGTATGGACTGACACCATTCGTAGGTTACGAAGTGGACCGCCTGCGGGAGGATTGGGGTTTAGTTGTAATAATAATAATAATAAAAGCGTTTATTTACAGCCACAAAAACATACACAATACAAAACGTTTACGATTAAAACTTACAAACTAGGGGATAAAACTTGTAAAGATATTGAGCATTGTTATTTGATTA
Organism: Leucoptera coffeella; assembly: GCA_030578115.1. Classification (NCBI taxonomy): domain Eukaryota; kingdom Metazoa; phylum Arthropoda; class Insecta; order Lepidoptera; family Lyonetiidae; genus Leucoptera; species Leucoptera coffeella. Next base: position 6,873 of record JAMBLF010001526.1, read on the forward strand.
TATTGATTATTGAGCATGGCTGATAGGCGGAGATCACGGATCCCCATCCGTCCTGATCCTGACAAACTACTTTGAGTGAGGGAAAACAGTAAGTAACCAACCCGTTCCCGAACAGGCAATACCAAGAGCTTGTGCCCTACTGACTGACACGTAACACGGGGGTTCGAGGTAACAATAGAATAACTAACACAAGTCTTAAATGTACTTACCAAGGGGCTAGTTCAATTTGTGTAATAATGCCCAAATATTATTATTTATTATTATTTAACTACCTTCGCAATTGCGAACTACCCCGCACGGACTACTGAACGCGTTTGTCTTTGTCTTACCTGGAAGGGCACATTCATAGCGATCTGGGTACCATAGCTGCGGTAGAATGCTCTTAGTCCCTCCGCCCTATAGACACCACAAGCACACTCCCATGCACCACGCCACGGGGAATTCAACATCTGAAGACGCTGCTTTATCACTGAAAGGGATAGTAAATAGTAAGTAACATACTGCTTTATCACTAAAATGACAGTACATAAATACATACACAATAATAAAAAAGTGTTTACAACCACAAAAATATACATAACTAGAGAATTTGTGTATGTTATTGTCCCAGCAAAAAGGTTTCGACTCAGCTGGGTATGTTGCGTTTATAACCACATGTGCTTATCACTACATAGTATAAAATAAAGTCGCCTTCTCTGTCCCTATGGCCCTTTGTATGCTTAAATCTTTGAAACTACGCAACGGATTTTGATGCGGTTTTTTTTTAATAGATAGAGTGATTTAAGAGGAAAAATGAAAAGACTTATTTCCTTAACCGTTCAAGCCACGGAAGTCGTCAAAAACATAACCTTAATTATTTTCCACCTCGAAACCTGATGTCAAGTGAAAACTTATTCTATTTGAGTACAATCTCTTGCGACATTGAGATTAGAGTACATCGACCTATATGTCAAATAAACACAGATCTATGACTTTACTGAGCTAAAAATAACGCAAATTCGCGTATCAATTTCCAATATTGACAACTTATTCATGCATACATACACATCACGCCCGATTTCCTGTAGAGAGTATGATCTGTCCCCATCCTGACAAACAACTTTCATACACATCTTCATACACACTCGGCGGTTATAGGTACTTTTAACGTCATTCTTTTTCAACATGGCGTCTATCTGATTGTCAAATGTCTTATTGGGTCTGCCTCTATGTTGCTGCCCTTCCACTTTTGTGTAACAATATGGAACCTTATATGCAAATATTAATTTCCGACTAATCTAACTTGACCATTTACCCCTGGTTCCTTGGTCACCTCCTACGACATGCCGGAAAGAACGGCAGCTAGTTAGCATTCTTTTTACGTCACAGACTAGCACGAGACAAATATTATTCTAAATATAGAAATAAATAAGATTTATAAAGCGGTTTTTTTAATAGATAGTAGATTCAAGAGGAAGGTTTATATGTATAATAAAATCCATTAAATAGTGGAGTAGGTTATATATTTTATACCCGTGCGAAGACGGAGCGGGTCGCTAGTACAATATAAAGAGCTACGTTACTATGACCAAACAGTATCTATCTCACGATCTAATCGAGATAATTCGCAACAATTTAACTTATTGCTCTCGACACGATAGCACACACTACTTTAACTCTTATTGGTTGCTAGTACATTGAAACAAGATTTAATACCCGCTTCACTAATGCTTGTAGGAGACACTATAGGAAAAAAGGAAGCTTCCTACCTGGGCAGGTGTTCTTCCAGGCTAATGGCCTGAGTGGGAAATTTGTATATATCTTGTTTCCAACAAAAAAAAAACAAGAACGCGTTCACGACCATTAATTAACCCTTGCGAGGGAGTCAGAGGTTCAGGTGTTCATCTCGGCAATTGCGAAGGTAGTAATTCTATGGCCACCTCGAACCCACGTGTTGACCAGATAGTCAGTGCTCAATGTGACAGGTAGTCAGCCATGTCGCCATTTACAAGCACTAACTATTACACGATCGGGGAACAAGTAGGTTTCCTCACGATGTTTTCCCTCACCGTAGCGTTCGACTCATTTTTTATTTTTTATTATTACGAAAATGTACATAGAAATTAATTTCTTATTTTTTATATCTTGTTTCCGTTAAATATTGTAATTGCGCGTTCTAGGATATTGATTATTTTTATTGCTGGCGTCATCTGTGGTACTTATGCTAAACTAATTGCAACTTAAGTTCCCTGTTTTGTTCTATGCTAGTCTGGGACGTAAAAAGTGCTCACTAGATGTCGTTCACAATATCTCCTCAGTTCATATTTGACCTCCGTGGCGCGATTGGTTAACCACCGGAACGCTAATCGTGAGGTCATTAAAATTTACTCCGATGTCAAAATAGACTGATAAGAGACTCAATCGCCTATTACCCCCGCGAAGTTCACAAGCGTGATAAGCGTATAATTATAAACTTTAGACTAATGACCTGTTGTAAACAATTTCACTTCATATTAGTATCACTCGAGTATTAATGGAGCGAAAATTTATCACTTTTTAGTTATTTGAACTTTGTTACTATGGATTTTTCACCAATGGATGAAATTTGTAATTATTGCTGCCATCAATGTTAATATTTAACATTTACATACATACATACATTTACGCTATATTTACTGTAGTATGGTAGAACTACGATTTTGCTAAAACTTATTAGTATGGGCCACTGTACTACACTTTAGGGAATAAAAGCGTGAATGTGCATAAAAGCTTTATATGTAAATAATTGAGGAAAAACAAGTCCTGTTATTTGAATGCGTCAATGTAAATACAAAGCGCTATCTGGGAATTCCTATGCACGCTTTATACACACATCGCATTAATAAATTATCGATTTGTATTTAGTTTAAAATGTTATGGGCTCGTTTGAATAAGTGGCAACAAAGTATAGGGTACATATAACATAGGGTATATTTAATACGGAATAATACGGCGAGGGAAAACATCGTGAGGAAACCTACCTGTTCGTCGAACAGGTAATAGTTAGTGCTTAATAGGGTAATAGTAGTTAGGGCTGAGCACCTGTCACATTGAGTACTGACAATCTGGTTAACACGTGGGTTCGAGGTGTCCATAGAATTACTACCTTCGCAATAGCGGAGATGGACACCTGAACCTCTGACTACTCCGCAAGGGTCGTGAATGCGTTTGTCTTTTTTGCTCTCAAAACAACAAATTGTCAACATTTATCACCACCATATAAGAACTGATTTAATTGTCACCTTATGTTCAGTTGACACTTGAATCTCTGACTACCCCTTAAGGTATATAGGTCATTATACTCACCTTCGGCGGGATTAGAGACTGCATCGTGAACCAGGGACGCCAGACAACCGGAAAAGCCTGTAACCATCAAGTTCAACATTAAACCCACACAGTATTTGAAGCGGTAGACAGAAATACGAGGTTAAACAGTTAATGGACGATTAATGAAATATTGCACGGCAACTGTGGCGAATTGGCAAGGCTATGTGACATGCCTTAAGGGCGCGCTCAAATATTTTGTATCATACAGTTGCGGCCAGTCACTGCACTCTTCTTCCCTAGTCAGTCGTATTGGTCCCCCAATCCATTGGCACCAAGAGTTGGAGAGCGAGAGAGTGGTCTTGGAGTTTTGCGCGCCTGCTTGACCACTTAAATATTTTTCACGCGTAGATGACACTTTCAAACGGATTTGAACACCGATTAAAGTCCCCCGGCGATGAGGTGGGCGGTCAGCCGAGAGTGGTCGCTCCTGGACTTGAGAGACGGAGGAACAGATTCGGCAGCACGGCTGGCGACAAAGCAGCCCTATTTAGGATCGCTCTGCTTTCCCTAATCAAGGGAGGGGCCTAGAAAAGGTGGCCTAAACATAGTCCGTCTCAACTCCAGCCCAGATGGCTAGCCGCGGCCAGATGGCACTGATTCAGCGCGGTCAAAAAGTGAAGAAGCAAAAAATTTGGTCAAAACATCTTATTATTGGAAACTGGAATGTGAGAACTTTGCTTGACAATGATCGGAACATCTGTCCCGAAAGAAAAACGGCTCTTATAGCTAGGGAACTGGCTAAATATAAAATAGACATTGCTGCCATCAGTGAAACGCACCTTAGTGATACTGGAGAACTTCGTGAAGAACTTGGTGGCTACACCTACTTCTGGAGCGGTAAACGAGCTACTGAGAGGGCTTCAAGCGGGGTGGGATTTGCGATACGGACTAGTATAGCAAGAAAACTGCAAAATCGTCCAAAACCTGTTAGTGACAGAATTATGACCTTGAATATTCCGTTAGTCGCTAACAAACAGTTGAGCGTTCTGAGTGTTTATGCTCCCACTCTTACTGCTACAGACGAATCCAAAGCAGAGTTCTATGAAGACCTTAGAAAGGAACTTTCTGCTATACCCTCCGTGAACAAGATTCTTCTTCTTGGAGACTTCAATGCTAGAGTTGGCACTGATTCATCCGCCTGGAGCGGCATCATTGGTCGTCATGGTGTGGGGAAATGTAACTCTAATGGTCTCGAATTGCTAACCCTGTGTGCTGAATATGGCCTAAGTATTACGAGCACATTCTTCCGAATGCCAAATAAGTACAAAACAACCTGGATGCATCCACGTTCAAAACAATGGCATCTTTTGGATTATGTCTTAGTGCGAAGGAAAGACCTGCAAGACGTCATGATAACAAGGAGCATGAGAGGTGCTCATGGCTGGACAGATCATCGCCTAGTGAGATCCAAGTTACGACTGACTATCAGTTATCCTAGGAGGGTCCAACATGGTGTTCCTGCTAGACTGGCGTTCAATGGGCTCATTGATAATAAGGATCTTTCCAACAAGCTTGATGTCATGTTTGGGGAAAAGTGTAAACAGCTTGCAGAAAATGGCGTCGATCGTAATTGGTACTGTTTTTCCGATCACTTGCAATGTTGCGCTTCTCAGGTGATAGATAAGCCAAAGAGGAGAAACCAAGATTGGTTTGACAACTCTGATGTAAAGCTTAGAAAACTTGTTGAAGACCACAGACGCAGAATGCGATCTACAAGCGGTGATGATCAAACGTTTTTCCAACGCGAACTGCAAAGGAAGGTTCGAGACATCAAGGATAGGTGGTGGAGTGAGAAAGCCAATGAATTGCAAGTTTTTGCTGATACTAATCAAATAGGTAGGTTCTATGAGTTGCTGCAGTCAGTTTTTGGACCAAAACGCAGAAAGTCAGCACCAATGCTTAACAAGGAAAAGGATCAATACCTATCAGATGGAAACGAGATTCTTCAACGTTGGGCTGAGCACTTTAGGGAGGTGTTAAATCCAAATGGTGTCAGTGCTGATTTGGCATACCTTAATCAACTCGTGGATTTACCTACACAGGAACATCTGGCTGTAAAACCATCTTTCCAAGAGTTCACGTTGGCTGTAAAAAGGCTGAAAAATGGGAAAACTCCTGGGTCAGATTCTTTGCCCTCTGAAGTCTATAAGTATGGTGGACCAAATATTCAAAATAGACTGTATGAACTTATTGTGCAGATCTGGGAGTCTGAGATTGTTCCCCAAGAATGGAAAAATGCGAGAGTTTGTGTACTGTACAAAGGTAAGGGGAGTGTTTCTGATTGCGGTAGTTACAGAGGCATATCTCTTCTTTGTGTGGCTGGTAAGATTCTGTCTCATATACTAAACGCCAGACTTAATCACCTAGCTGAAGAACTACTTCCGGAGAGCCAATGCGGTTTTCGCCCACACAGAGGTACTGTGGATGCAATTTTTGTTGTGAAGCAGGTACAGGAAAAAAGCCTTGAACAAAATCGTCCCTTATTCATGTGTTTTGTCGACTTGGAGAAGGCCTTTGACCGAGTCCCACGAGACGCTCTATGGATGATTTTACGAAAATGCGGGGTGCCTGGTAAGCTTGTCAACTTGGTAAGACAGTTCCATGACAACATGGAGGCAAGGGTTTGCTGTGATGGGAACCAATCAGAGGCTTTCCAGGTGTCAAGCGGCGTCAAGCAAGGCTGCGTAATGGCCCCGACCCTTTTTGCCCTCTACTTTGCAGCGGTAATGAATGATGCTGCAAAAGATTGCACACGACAAATAGGACTGAATATAAGAACGGATCAAAATGTGTTCAATGTCTCTCGCTTCAAAGCAAAATCGAAGTTACTTGCGTCCTCTGTTTTGGAAATACTGTATGCTGATGACGTGTGCTTGATGGCAGACTCCGTTGAATCACTTCAATCGTACGTAAATGCGTTGTACAGCTCAGCATGCAGATTTGGTCTCATAATAAGTGTGTCCAAGACGCAAGTTTTAAAGCAACCACCGAGAGGATCTGATCAGGAACTTGCTGAAGTATGTCTGGGTGGTCACACTTTAGAGGAGGTGCAACACTTCCGCTACCTTGGAAGCCGTTTAAGTTCAAATAACAGCCTGGCTATGGAGATCCCCGCCCGAATATCGTGTGCTGCAGCAGCCTTTGGAAAACTAGAGAGCAGAGTCTGGAGGCCACACCATTTAAGACTGCAGACCAAGCTAAAAGTATATAAAGCTATTGTTCTCCCAACACTATTATACGCTGCTGAGACTTGGTGCTTGTACAAGGTTGATGTGAAGAAGCTTGATACGTTTCACTTGCGTTGCATCCGCAAAATCCTACGCATTAAGTGGCAAGATCGCGTGTCGAACGCTGAGGTGTTGCGGCGATCTGGTATGACTAGCATTGAAGCTCTTTTAATCAAGACTCAACTGAGGTGGTGTGGTCATGTCCAACGAATGCCTGATAACCGTATGCCGAAGGCATTGTTTTACTCGGAGTTGTCTTCTGGCAAGCGCAACGTTGGACGCCCTTATCTTCGTTATAAAGACGTGCTGAAAAGACACCTGCACGATTGCGGCATATGCAAAGATAGTTGGGAAAAGTTGGCAGAACAAAGACCCACCTGGCGCTCAAAAGTAAAAGCTGGTGTGAAAAGCTATGAAGAAGGCCGGCTCAGTCATCTTGAGTTGAAACGCCAGGCGGCGAAGATTCGCCCTAAGCCATCATATCAGTATACATATAAAAATGGCCAGTTGTACTGCGCGATTTGTGACCGAACTTTCAAGAATAAGTTCGGCTTCGCGAGTCACATAAGAGCACACAATAGACGTTGAAAGTGTCGCCGTCATCGGATACGATGAGGAGGATCATCATCATCATCATCAATGAAATATGCCCTATATTATGCCCCTATAAGGAAAGAATAATTTACTTTATTCACTACTCAACATATATAAAATTTACGTATACAACAATAAAATAAAAAGTGTGAAATCAAATGCTTTTTATTCTACATTAGGATCATAAAATCACTTATTGAAATACAAAAAAAACATTATCACATGAAAAATTTACATTAAAATTAGTAAATCTTCAAATATTCAAAATTTAGTTAATCTTAAAACATAAAAATAAATCTAAATAAACTATTGGCATTTCGTAAAGGAAAATTATATCTCAATTTTCTACATAATCACGGCATATTCCTTTTAGATGCGGGCAGAATATTGGGGCAAGTATGATGACCTTCGTGGCGCGAACGGTTATCCTCTTGAATACTAATCGTGTTCGATTCCCGGTGGAGGCAGTTAAGAAATACGCTTTTCTTTTGATTTCCAGTGTGATCGTTGATTATATAGTTATATGATATATATGTATTTATCTATATAAATATATGAAAAATAAAATATATATATATAAAATAAATATTTATCTATATATATGAATTATACGGTGAGGGAAAACATCGTGAGGAAACCTACCTGTTCGTCGAACAGGTAATAGTTAGTGCTTGTAAATGGCGACATGGCTGACCACCTGTAACATTGAGTACTGACTATCTGGTTAACACGTGGGTTCAAGGTGTCCATAGAATTACTACCTTCGCAATTGTGGAGATGGAAACCTGAACCTCTGATTACCCCGCAAGGGTTAATGGTCGTGAATGCGTTTGTTTTGTTTTTTGTTTTGTTTTGAAGCGTATATACACTGACTTACCATGCACAATGTGGTCGTGCCGATGCCTAGTCAGCTTTTGTAGGGAGTGTTTACTCTGCTCGTACGTTGCGAAGAAGCAGGCGTGAGCCGGTCCTGCCCCCGCCACCACCGCCGACATACCCCGCACTGGCCTGCAACAACACCGTTAGTTAAGACAAGAGGTCCTAGGTTCGATTCCCGGTGGAGGCAGAGTTAAGAACTACGCTTTCTTCTGCTTTCCAGTCTGGTCGTTGATTATATGTATATGCTATATATGTATTAATCTATTGATAATATGTATATATTTCTAAAATATACGTTGACTAGTACCCTTAACACAAGTCTTAAATGAACTTACCAAGGGGCTAGTTCAATTGGTGTAATACTGTCCAAATATTATTATTATGAGTTAACTATCTGCCTTTCGTGCTTGTTAGGATGTTGTGAAGCCTCTGACTTCTTATTAGAGTACGTGATTATCTATACTAATATTATAAAGCTGAATAGTTTGTTTGAACGCGCTAATTTCAGGAATTACAGGTTCGAATTCATATGTTAGATAGACCATTTATTGAGGAAGGCTTTAGGCTATATAGCATCACCCTGCTACTAATAGGAGCGAAGAATATAATATAAAAATCAAATGCAACAACACCATGGGTTATGACACCATGACGACCTCCGTGGCGCGATCGGTTAGATATGAAAACATCTCCTTGGTCACTTATTAGCTTGAATAATGGGGTTGGAATGTCATAAGGAACATTGGTGATAGATTTCTAAATCAACCACTAGATGACATACACATCACGCCTGATACCCTGTAGAGGGGTAGGCAGAGATCACGGATGGCAAACCAAACGATCCATAGCCAAAAGAGTCAAGGAATATTCAGCTGTAGTCAAGAAATTGACGACCTCCGTGGCGCGATCGGTTAGACACGTGAACGCTAATCATAAGGTCCCAAAGATTCCCGGCAGAGGCAGAGTTAAGAACTACGCTTTTCTACTGCTTTCCAGTCTGGTCGTTGATTATATATGCTGTATATGTATTTATCTTTGTATAATATGTATATATTTCTTAAATATACGTTAACTTGTACCCTAACACAAGTCTTTAATGTACTTAGCAAGGGGCTAGTTTAATTGGTGTAATAGTGTCCTAAAATACTATTAATTGCAATTTATTTCGCAATAACATCTAGGAATCAACGTTATTCATTCATTTATCTTTGTAATCTATACCATACTTATCATGGTTGAGTTCTCCTATCGATAAAGTACATTTTATCGAAAAATCTTTTCATATTATCTAATACTATTATCGATAAACATGTATACTACATGTACAAGGAAATTTTATATTACTACGGCAACATTTTGTGGTTTCCGATAATAGTTAAATATATAATTTGTTCACTTCCTGACGTTAGGAGTACCTATAACCGCCGAGTGTGTCTGAGGAGGTGTCTGAGTGTCAATGAAGAAACAGTGTTTTGCAAGAATCTTTGTTGTTTAGGAATATAGTTAATTAATATAATTATCTAAGGTACATATTTACATTTACACATGTACATTCATTTATGTAGTATGTTTTTACAACGATTCTCGTTCGCTCATCAAAGTTAAGCAACACGGGCATGGGAAGAATGTTGATGGGTGACCATTTTGTACATGTGTTGTTGATTTCGGTAAAGAAAAACATCGTGAGGAAAAACGTATTTCCCAAAATAGGTAATAGTCAATATCTATACGGCGACATGGTTTACCACCAATCACGTTGATTATCGATTATCAAGTAAAAGTCGGGTTTCGAGCGACCAAAGACCATCACAGTAAGAAAATTTAGTGCGGTTTTGAAGGCACATGGTTATAAAACTTTAAAATTCATTACGATTTGCCTTATACATTCATATACTACCACCTCTACAAAAATTACCCTTGTAAAGACGTAGAAAGAACGCCAATCTGCCATCAATTGTAAAATTTGACTCTTACTACTCCACTAACAACTTCAGTACCACTACTCAAGTAAGATTGACCTTATCACTATCACTACATAGTATAAAACAAAGTCGCTTTCTCTGTCCCTATGTTCCTTTGTATGCTTAAATCTTTGAAACTACGCAACGGATTTTGATGCGGTTTTTTTTAATAGACAGAGTGATTCAAGAGGAAGGTTTATATGTATAATAACACCCATTAAATAGTGGAGTGGGCTATATATTTTATATCCGTGCAAAGCCGGAGCGTGTCACTAGTATTTACTAAAGCTCTAGTAAACTTAGGCCCAGGGTAGCCAGACTAATAATGGCCTTGAACGATCGATTGTGGCCAAAAACAGAACCAAGGTTAAGGACAAATAAAACATTCAATAGACCTACATTTCATTCAGTCACCCTTAATTATAGGGGAGGTGTCACTCGCCACTATTCTATAATTACACTTTATATATACATAAAAACCTTGAACCTTTATTTCGACGCAGCTCAGTTGTTTTGGGCTTTACTCTGTGTCAGTGGGTACAGGGATCAAATCCCGCTTGAGCGTGTACCAATGGAAATGGAGTTTAATGAATTTCTATGTAGATGTAGTTACATACATACATTTATGAAATGCGTCGAATACTACGGTGAGGGAAAACATCGTGAGGAAACCTACCTGTTCCCCGAACAGGTAATAGTTAGTGCTTGTAAATAGTGACATGGGTTGCCACCTGTCACATTATAGTCAGGAGGCCTGTACTAGTCTGGGTCGTAAAAAGAATGCTTACTAGCTGTCATTCCTCCCGGCATGTCGTAAGAGGCGATTAAGGGACTAGGGGTATATGGAATCTATTGGGCGATGGGTTATTAACTTATAACCATTATGACATCGCAACCCGAATAATCATGCTAAAAAATGACCTAGGAGATATAATATCCCCAAGGTTCTGTCCACCCCGAAAGGGATTAAAGGGACGTATACGTTTAGCTGCTTTCTATGAGACGCCGAAAAGAAATACAGCACGTTAGCTTTCTATTATATCTTTGACTAGGACATGACTAAAATTATAAAATCGAAAACCTATTTCATATGTATACATTCTTCGTATTTATGTACAGCTACAAAGTTCTGTCCATTCCAAAGAGAATAAAGCACTTGAATATATGTTTCGCAACACAAAGACTTGACCTATTTGATAAGACTTTCGTTTCATCAATTATAAAACCTTTATCTATGTGCAAAATCAGAATTGCGAATTTCCGAAACACAACAACATACTGATAAGGTGCTAGCCTATCACCCAATGAAATTATACCTTCGTATCTTACATGCACTGGCAGGAAGGCATATAGTCAGATAGTTACGTCACATATTACCACACATACAGATCAGGCCTGATTCCCTGTAGAGATTTAAGCAGAGATCACGGATCCACATCAGTCCCGATCCTGACAAATTATGTACTTTCGCTTCATCGACACTCATACGCCTCCTAATACACTCTCGGCGGTTATAGGTACTCCTAACGTCACACTTTTTCAATATGGCGTCTATCTGACTATCATATGATTGAAGCTTTATAACAATACTAGATGAAATCCTGCTTCGCTCGTGCAGTATAAAATTTTGGCAGAATTGTCGCTAACTAGATACAAAGACATAAAAAGCCACTGCCATTAACATTTTTGAAATATATTTTAATACGAATTTTACTGATATATGTTGTCGAATCGGAATTAGTTAATGTTTTTTGTTTTGTTATTCTGTATAAAGAATCTATAAAGCCAAAGTGGAATGTGGAGTTAGACGAAGTAGGCTTAGAACTTATACAGATCAAATTGGAGACATTCTTCTCAAGGCGGGTGTACGTACCTAGTGAAGAACAGAAGTGCATGTATGGGATGGTTAATGAGTGTGAGTGAAGCAAGAGAGATTTGCCAGGATCGTTCCAGGTGGCGATCGATATTCTCTGCCTATCTCCTTGGGTATGAAGAGGCGTGAATATATGTATGTGTATTAATGTATTCTGGTTATGTTACGATCGAGTATACCGTACTAACGAAATAGTGAATATAGAACTTGATTGTCAGTAACACTGTAAGACAATAAGTGAAAATATTGACTGAATTCGTGTAACATTGGACATGAATAGACATCCCGGAAAAGACTGAATACATACGCATGTTTCAGGTTAGTCTGTGCTAGTATGGGACGTCAGGAAATTGTAAAAGGCTACTAAGAGATATGGGAGGAAAAACAAAGGTCATTTCTTAATATCTTTCATTTGTCCATTACATACATACGCATAAATAAACTCTTTTGGGGCAGGTAGATTCTATGATCGCATCGAACCCACTTGTTGACCAGATAGTCAGTAGGTACTCATAATGACAGACTTTGTCACCATTTACAAGCACTGATTAAAATATTGAGTATAGCATATATATTATCATATACAGGGTGGCGCATTCAAAACGGTCAGTATGGGAAAGTCTGAAACTATAAGAGATACGAAGATTTGTTCTTAGGAACCATGTCACCGATTTTGATAAAATGAAAAACTGCATTCATACTTTCTTTGAAAAAACAACTGTATCCAGTACGGGAATCGAACCCGGTTGCTTTGAAAAATTAAACTGGCCCTTTTGACTTTTTCTTTTTAAATATCAATTGTGTTGGTCTTAAGCTGTAAATGTCTTTATGAAACATGGTGTTGAAAATGAATAAAATGCATTGTTTTGGCATACTTTAGTTTATCATAGTAGGTTTTCTAAGTGACCACCGTTGTTTTCAATACAATATTCAACACGTTTAGGTAACGATCTTACTATTGAATTTTGTATTTTTTTGTGGTGAATTTGCGTTAAAATTGACTCTATTGCTACTTTTAGGTCTTTAAGGGTGCCATAGCTTGTTTTGTAAAATTCATCCTTAACGTAACTCCACAAGAAATTTTCTAATATGGTTTAACACGTCACTTTAAGTGGACTTTACAATAGATTGTTAGTTTTTGATTACTGTCGATAACAAAACCTCCTTAAAGGATTAATGCAATACTAATGGCACATGATATGGTGTATGTAACAAGTAGGGAAGTACAAAACTACAAACAGCCATAGCGACAATTTTACATGTCTGTTGAATATTGTTACGATATTGAATTTGATAATCTAAAGTATGCCAAAACAATGCATTTTATTCATTTTCGACCCCATGTTTCATAGAGACATTTACAGCTTAAGACCTATACAATCGATATTTAAAAAGAAAAAGTGAAAAGGGCCAATTTATTTTTTCAAAGCAACCGGGTTCGATTCCCGTACTGGATACAGTTGTATTTTCAAAGAAAGTATGAATGCAGTTTTTCTTTTTATCAAAATCGGTGACATGGTTCCTAAGAACAAATCTTCGTATCTCTTATAGTTTCAGACTTTCCCATACTGACCGTTTTGAATGCGCCACCCTGTATATTACAAAATATTACTTTTGTTGACCCATGACCCGCCATTGCAAGATGGCCGAAACGTCGGGTAGCAAAGAAGCTTTGTTTATAAAATATACGCTTTAATTCCCGTTTTCTTGTAGTTATCGGTAATAAAAGGCTACTTATAATTCAGGCAAATTTCCGCGAAATCTTTCAAACAAACGTGAAAGAATAATAGTGTCTTTTGTTTTGCATTCTTACCTACTGCATACACACTCGTTCGCGACCAAGATATCTATACCTATGTATGTGTCTGGACATACATACATACACATCACGCCTGATTTCCTGTAAAGGGGTAGGCCGAGATCATGGAATCCTATTTGTCCCGATCCTGACAGAGCACTTTCGCTTCATTGACACTCATACATCTTCTCATACAAACTGGACAATCTACTAACTAAAACTAACTAACTTCTAAAATTCATACATACACATATCACGACTGAATCCTTGTTAACATAGTCAAAACTTAAATGATCATAAATCTCGCCTCATTCACACTATGAACCTTTTCATACATGCTCTTCTGTTCTTCAATACGTACACCCGCCTTGAGAAGAATGTCTCCAATTAGATCTGTATAAGTTCTACTCGGCCTACCCATTCCAAACGTACAATTCACATTGGTTTTACAAATTCATTTCGTTACACTTCATGAATTTATTTATATTCATGACGAATCTAAATTATTTATACTAAATGCTATTAAAAATAAATGATATCATCATATGCAGCAAATCATAGCAGTAATTAAAGCAAAATATAATTACAATGAAAATAGTTAATTGCTCTTAATATGCTGTTAATTTACATACACACATACACATCACGACCGTTTTCCTAGAGAGGGGCCGGCCTAATAAGACATATAACAGTCAGATAGACGCTTTATTGAAAAAAGGTGACGTTAGGTGTACCTATAACCGCCGAGAGTGTATAAGAAGATGTATGAATGTCAATGAAGCGAAAGTGGTCTGTCAGGATCGGGACAAATGTGGATCCGTGATCTCTGCCTACCCCTCTACAGGGAATCAGGCGTGATGTGTATGTATGTATGGGTCGGCAATGTTTTGTCTCAATTCTTTTTGTCACAAACCACTTTATAGACTACTACGGTGAGGGAGAACATCGTGAGGAAACCTACCTGTTCCCCGAACAGGTAATAGTTAGGGCTTGTAAATGGCGACGTGGTTTACCACCTGTCACATTGAGTACTGACTTTATGGTTAACACGTGGGTTCGAGGTGGCCATTGAATTACTACCTTCGCAATTGCGGAGATAGACACGTGAACGCGTTTGTCTTTTTGTCGATCGAAGTGGTGATCGATAGTATGTCTATCTCCTCTGTCACCTTTTTTAAGGTATCACTGACACAGAGTCAAGCAAAGCAAACTGAGCTATGTCGAATTCCACCACTTCAAACGATCCTAACAAATCTTACTTTACTCACACTCACTAAACTAAAAATTAAATCCACAAGTTTTCTTTTAAAACCTATAACTGCCGATTGTGTATGTCAATGAATCGAAAGTGGTTTGTCATGATCGGGACAAATGGGGATTCGTGATCTCTCCCTACCTCTCTACAATGAATTTGGCGTGATGTTTATGTATGTTAACTTTTAAAAACCGGTATTGGTTCAAGATTTATATAGAATTGGGTACAATGACCCTTAATTGAAGATTGAGTGGATAATTAGGTATTACTTGAACACGCCACTAGGTATTACGCATTCGATACAAGGTCGAATACCAAACAGTTTCACTTGCACAGTTTTAACGTAAAAAGCGACTAAGAGACTTGGGGGTTGTATTAGTATAGATAATATAGCCATCGCCACTAATGTAACTAATATGTTGTTGCTAGTCTATAGCCCAATAGATTCCGTATACCCCTAGTCCCTTAGTCGCCTCCTACGACATACCAGAAATAATGGCAGCTAGCTAGTTTCTATCAAGTCAACCGTACCCCTACAAGGCTTATTAATATAGATAACATAATTATTAATGAGGCGACAAATATATTATCTGAGGTTAGAGGTAATTATAAGAAACTGACCCGTTGCCATGACTACCGCAACGGCGGTCACAAAGCGATAGGCCACGGAAGCGTACGCGTTTCGCAACTGCATATATCACGCCTGATTCCCTAATAGGGTAGGTAGAGATATCGATGATCGTTTGTCTCTACAAACAAAGACAAACGCGTTCACGACCATTAAACACAATTGTGAAGGTAGTAATTCTACGGCCACCTCGAACCCACGTGTTGACCATATAGTCAGTACTCAATGTGACAGGAGGTAAGCTATGTCGCCATTTACAAGCACTAACTATTACCTGTTCGGGAACAGGTAGGTTTCCTAGCGATGTTTTCCTTCTACAACCACACTCACGTATTATCTGAAAGCAGTGTCTTTTATCTAATACACACTTCTCACGTACTTCGATAAGAAGTACTAGCAACACATCTGATAAGGTTGTATTATGACTGATGACTGTATATTGAGAATACGATAGTATTACCCCTCTACAGGGTATCAGGCGTGATGTGCAGTCATGTGGATAGGCAGGGATCATCCCCATTTGCCCCGATCCTGACAAACCACTTTCGCTTCATTGACACTCATACACCTCATACACACTCGGCGGTTTTAGGGTCATCTAACGTTACCCTTTTTTAATATGGTGTCCATCTGACTGTCATATAATAAAAATATAAGCAATAAGATATTATCTTAGTGCGCCGGCCTCTATGTAACCGCTCTTCCACTTCATCCACATATATTCCTATGTACTATCATTCAAAGGAAGTACGAATTTATATATGTGTGTGTACGACATAATAATATTACCATATTAGATAGACCATCTAACATTAGATGTGATGATAAATCATGTACTCAATAACAGACACTAAGACGCTATCCTGTGCCTACCCCGCTAAAGAAAAGGTCGCAAAGTGTATGCCACCGACCGTTATGTTTGAACAGTCGCCATTTATCAAAATACGTGCCTTTCTGCACATTATAACTCACAGCTGATAAAGCAACAAATATTTGTTTTGTTTTAATTCAATATGTACATTACATTGCATCTACCCTGCAATGTACTGTGCTAGTCTGGGACGTAAAAAGAATGCTAACTAGCTGCCGTTCTTCCCGGCATGTCGTAGGAGTCTAAGGGACTAGGGGTATAGGAAATCTATTGGGCGATAAGCTAGCAACATGTCACCAATGTTCCGTTATAACTTCGCAAAACCAATATTTATGCTAAAAGTGATCTAGGAGATATTATATCATCAAGGTTCTGTCAACCCCGAAAGGGAATAAAGGAATTGAATGTATACGTTGTATGCCAATATGCAATTGCAGCGATAGACACGCGAACCCCTGACTACCTCGCTAGGAATAAAGGGTATGACGTATATATACTTACAGAGAAACATAATATAGTTTTAAGAGATTCGCGATTTATACTCATGATTAATAACTAACGGGTTAATAATAAAGGTAACGTTATGATATAAACTTACGCGATAAGTCCCGTTAGTTATTAATTAGGCAGAAATTATGAACACTCATTTTTCCCGATCCTGACAAACCACTGTAGTAGGTTCATTGACATATAAACAAGCAATAATTCGGTTGTTTGTTTCTGTTTCTTAATTTTTGTTATTATAGTTATAAGGATATACTGAATATTTAACTTTTAAATACCTAAATTCTGCTTTGTAACTGTATAGATAATAAAAAAAAATCCTGGCCAAGGTAACATAAATTAATTAAGTTAATGTGCTGTGAAGTTTTTATACATAAATATATAATAATAATATATACACTTCATACACATGAGGCGGTTATGAAATGAAATGCAAATGTTTTTATTCAGCATAAGGATATTAAATCCTGGATTTAATTAATTAAGTTTAGAATCACTTATTGATCGTCAAAAAAAAATTTTTTTCATAAAAAAATATGTCATTACTATAAAATATATAGTTATACGTACTTCTAAAGTCACAATTTCACAGTATTATGCATTCTATGAGTGAATGCCCTTATCTATAACATATCTTGCAAAATGATGTCACAATAACTAACAAATTATTAACGTACAAAATTAAAATATGTTTAATATAATAATTATATTTTGTAGTATTAAATAGTATAACTTTAATTTGTTAATCGTAATTTTGCGTAAGTTTTGTAATGAAAGCACATTAGCGAAATGCATCGAATTATACGGTGAGTGAAAACATCGTGAGGAAACCCACCTGTTCTCCGAACAGGTAATGGTTAGTGCTTGTAAATGGCGACATGGCTTACCACCTGTCACATTGAGTACTAACTATCTGATCAACACGTGGGTTCGAGGTGTTCATAGAATTACTACCTTCACAACGGCGGAGATGGTCACCTGAACCTCTGACTATCCCGCAAGGGTTAATGGTCGTGAACGCGTTTGTCTTTTGTCTTTTTTGAGGAGGTTAACCAATCACACCACGGAGGTCGTCAAATGAATAGAAGCGCGCACTCATTTAGGAACCATATAACGTATCTTTTAGACCATCTTGTTACCTTGACAACGAGTAAAGTCCGCTTATACTAAACGCCTGCTTCCGGTCATCAAAAAGAGGGGGTCACGACATAAAATTTAACTAGCGACCCGCTCCGGCTTCGCACGGGTATAAAATATATAGCCTACTCCACTATTTAATGGATGTTGGTATACATATAAACCTTCCTCTTGAATCACTCCATCTATTAAAAAAAACCGCATCACAATCCGTTGCGTAGTTTCAAAGATTTAAGCATACAAAGGGACATAGGGACAGAGAAAGCGACTTTGTTTTATACTATGTATTTAATATCTATTACTGTCTCGTGCTAGGTGGGACGTAAAAGAATACTAACTAGCTGCCGTTCTTCCCGACATGTCGTAGGCGATTAAGGGACTAGGGTTAAATGGAATATATTGGGCGATGGGCTAGCAACCCGTTGCCAATCTTCCATTATGACATAGCAACCCCGATATTATGCTAATAAGTGAGTAAGGAGATGTTTTCATGTCTCCAAGGTTCTGTCCACCCCGAAAGGAATTGATATCAGCAACATTGTGAAATTTCGCTTTAAAAATTGCGAAATTTGTCACTTTTGCTGATTCACTACCAACTTCACACTACTACTGATCTGATAGTGAACTGTTATTTACAAAAAGCATTAGTGGACTTGGGCCCTTGTAACCAATGTTCCATATAAAGCCTGGGGCCTTACTCCACTAATGCATTGTAGGCACAATACTACTTCAGTGGCCGTAATTTGACACTTTGGCACTCCACTATGTGCATAAACGCATTAGTGGAGTAAGGCCCCTGTTAGATAGAACTACATCAATATTACTATGAATTACGTCACAACCTCGATATAGCTTATATTGCTATATTGAAAAAGGGTGACGTTAGGAGTACCTATAACCGCCGAGTATGTATGAGAAGATGTATGAACGTCAATGAAGCGAAAGTGGTCTGTCAGGATCGGGACAAATGAGGATCCGTGATCTCTGCTTACCCCTCTACAGGGAATGAGGCGTGATGTGTATGTATGTACAACCCCGAAGTAAAATGATGATTGAGAACTGAATACCGAGGTTCTTTCTACTCCAAAACGGCAATAAGGGCGTGATTATCACTACGTAGTATAAAACAAAGTCACTTTCTTTGTCCCTATGTCCCTTTGTATGCTTAAATCTTTGAAACTACGCAACGGATTTTGATACGGTTTTTTTTAATAGAGAGTGAATCAAGAGGAAGGTTTATATGTATAATAACATCCATTAAATAGTGGAGTAGGCTATATATTTTATACCCGTGCGAAGCCGGAGCGGGTCGCTAGTATTCGTTATAATGAAAAGCGTGAGGAACATTTCTAATATCCCTCCGTAGGAATGCAAACTATTTAGCTCAAATATTAACGCTTTACGACCATTAACATTTGCGGGGTAGTCAGAAGTTTAGGTATCCATCTCTACAATTGTATTGGAATATGAACAGTATGAATTTATTAAATATACGTTGACTAGTACCCTTAACACAAGTCTTAAATGAACTTACCAAGGGGCTAGTTCAATTAGTGTAATAATGTCCTAAATATTACCTATTATTAACTTAACCGTAGAAGCAACTAAAGAATTTATTGGGCGATGAACTAGCAACCTGTCACCAATGTTCCATATGTACTTAGAACCCTTTAAGCATCATCATAATAAGTAACTAAAGAGACGTTTTCATATTTCCAAGGTTCTGTCCACCCCGAAAAGGCTTAAAGGACGTGAATTTACTCATATATGTATGTAACGGTAGAAACATACTTATGTAGTTATGTCGAAATAAAGCAACAAAGTCAATCAATGTCTAATTAGTATGGAAAATATATGCAAATAAAACATCGAATGATTAGTCACTACATAGTATAAAACAAAGTCGCTTTCTCTGTCCCTATGTCCCTTTGTATGCTTAAATCTTTGAAACTACGCAACGGATTTTGATGCGGTTTCTTTAATAGATAGAGTGATTCAAGAGGAAGGTTTATATGTATAATAACATCCATTAAATAGTGGAGTAGGCTACATATTTTATACCCGTGCGAAGTCGGAGCGGGTCGCTAGTTAAAATAATATGGCAACGATAGGCCGAACACCCGTTACAATGACAGTCCCCATTTGCATTGCTAAGTAGGTTGTATACGTCACATTTTACATACATACATTCACGCCCTTTCATTTAGGGGTGGACAGAACCTTGAAAATTTAAAAACGTCTCCTTAGTCACTTAAACGGACAATGAATAGCTGTAATGTCATATGGAATATAGGTGACAGATTGCTAGCCCAACTATTGCAACTAAACATCAAGCTCGTAGACATAAAATTCTCTTAGTAAAATTTTACTGGTAAAAGTTAGGAAGGTTGAATTAGTTAATTTTAGTATAATTTTGAAAACGAGTAAAGTCAGAGGACTACCCCGCCACAATGAAAAAGAGAGTGTATACACAAAAGTCGTGAAGCGTATGTATTATATTATAGAACTTACCTCATGAGTCCTTCTCTGCGCACCATGTAGCGAAATGTCTCCGTGATAGTGCTGTTGTTGGCCGTCCGTAGCGACTGCATCCGGGTCTGGCAACATACACACACCATTATTATACATACATATACATTCAGGTCCTTCAATCCCTTACGGGGTGGACAGAACCTGGGAGAAATTATAACAGAGAGACAGCTCACAACAAAAACAAGTAATTACACATTTCAAGTCGGAAGAGACGCCATCTCTGGTACCAAAAAGAAATCAACTCGGTATATTGCTGTAATTAATCCACAGCACCAGTATTATATATGGATCCCATATACATTCACGTGCTATCCCTTTTGGGGTGCACGGGACCTCGGTGACACATTCTCGGTTACTTAAAACATTAATATTAAGTCTGCGATGGCTATTAATCTCCATAGCCACTTTTTTGCATGAATATTGGGGTTGAGATGTTTTATGAGACATTCGTAACAGGATGCTAGCCAATCGCCAAATACTATGTACACTACATCGACTCTAGACCCTTAGTCGCCTCCTACGACATGGCGGGTAGAACGGCAGCTAGTTAGCATTCTTTTTATGTACCAACTAGCATGGTATTAGATATCTACTCAAAACTATAATTCTATAATGAACAGAACCCTCATCCGTGATCTCTGCCTACCCCTGTGTAGGGAAACGGGCGTGAAGTGTTTGAGTGTCAATTTTAATTGCAATATAATTATTATCCTCATGTGTTAGTTATTCTATAATATACTTAAGTTAGAGTCAATATCGCACATTATTTCTTAAGTAACAAGCAGATAAATTACTTCACACTGTTATAGTCGCATTCACACATCGGTTCTCAATCAATCACTAATGTTAAGCAATGATGGGCGTGGTCGATTTTTGGATGGGTAACCATTCAGGTGGTCGTGAATAAAATCTAGCTATCATTTGTATTGCTATAATAAATAGCCAGTATCTGTGAATAGCCAGAGTCTAGCCACCTATCACTAAGTTAACTATAACTATATAATGTTCTTAGGCATTCATCTAATATGAACGTAAATTTCACGACTATCAACCCTTGGGGGTGTCAGAAGTTATTAGCAAAGACAAGTTGAGATACATGACCTCTGCCTACCCCTGTAGAGAAACTGATGTGTTAGTATGAAGTATCATTTTTTAACCACCTCGAAAGTTGACAGTGTAGCATATACTTAACTTAAGTGATACCACATATCATACATCACAGTCTAACACGAAGATACAAATTAATATAATGCCAGCATATCAATGATCGTCTAACAAGGCCTTAACAGGAAAACGGAGGCAACAAAAAAACCTCAACACTTGACATTATTTTTAGTGACTTGTTTGTTTAGGAAAAAATGATTATAGGTCGCTAATATCTGGCCATAATACTTGAAGTAAGGGTGAATATACACTGTATATAAAAGTGGAAAAATATATTTTGTATTTTTTAACGTTTTTTGTTTGTGTTTGTAAGAGGTTCAAGTGTCTATCAAGTCAAATGCAGGGGTTGTAATTCTATGGTTAGCATTCTTTTTCATCCTAAACTAACACGGTATTAAAAAAACAAACGCATTCACGACCATTAACCCTTGCGGGGTTCAGAGGTTCAGGTCTCCATCTCCGCAATTGCGAAGGTAGTTCTATGGATACCTCGAACCCACGTGTTGATCAGATAGTCAGTACTCAATGTAACAGGTGGTAAGCCGAGTTGCCATTTACAAGAACTACTCGGGGAACAGGTATGTTTCCTCACGATGTTTTCCTAGCCATAAAATATATGTATTGAGGAGATATAGGCACATAAATTTACGTAAATATGAAACACAAGACCCATTTTTTTAACCTAAACCAATTGGCTAATCGTATTTTAGGATGCCCTTTGCCAGATGGACCGATGACCTGAAAAAGGTCGCAGATAGTGGCTGGATGAGGGCCACGAGTGATCGTGTTTTGTGGCGTACCCTTGGGGAGGCCTACGTCCAGCAGTGGACTGACATAGGCTTGATATAATGTGCCAAATGAATAGAATAGCATTAATAATCAGAGATTTTGTCCAATTCTTAATGAGTGCAAAGAAGTTTATGTATTGAATATTTTCTTCCATACAATATACAGAAAGGTGTTTAGGGGTTACCGTGTTTATTAGAAGATCAAAACCCTTAGTGCCAAGAGTAAGACCTAGATTTTTATTAACTATTACATTAAACTATTTAACGTCACTCACAAGGACACCATGTCATACATATGGACTTTTAATACCCTTCTTTAGTATATCAATATGCATAAGAGAAGATTGTCGTATGCACTATGTATTAACCTTCCAACATTAATTAATCCTCCGACAGCTCAGTTAAAACGTACAAAACAAAGTCACAGCATATTATTAGTATGTACCCATAACACAGTACATTATAACCAACAATTACTTCAAACTTGACATTGACTATATAAGACTTAAACAAACACACACTCACCATTAAATACTTAACAGTGAAACATAAAATAGTACTACAGAGTCCAAACAGACTCAAAATGGGTCGAACTAGACCTCTATTCATATTCCTTACCCTACTCATAACGACTTACGCTTTCGACGACGAAATGGCAGAGTTAGCAAAGATGTTACGCGACAACTGTGTTGAAGAAACATCTGTCGACATATCCCTAATAGACAGTATCAACGCTGGTGCCGCCTTAACACCTGACCCTAAGCTGAAGTGTTACATCAAATGTGTAATGGAAACCGCTGGGTTGTATTCCGATGGTGAAATGCAAGTTGATGCAGTACTGGCCATTTTACCGGAAGACATGAAGAGCAAAACTGAGGGTACAGTGAGGTCCTGTGGTACCATTAAAGGTACAGATGACTGTGATACCACATACCAAACCCAAGTTTGCTGGCAGAAGGGAAATAAGGATCATTACTTCTTAGTTTAAGGTTTTGTAAACATTGGTGAATAGTTACTATTAAGGTTCGTATATTAAAAGCCTACAAGTACCAAAATGTGTTTGTTTGAGAATATTTATTTGTGGTCAGGCTATCTTGCTTAGTTATGTGCTTTTGCATTTTCAATGAAGAGCTATTCAAAGTTAAATTTTATAAAATCCAATTAGTTAATTATTACACTTTCTAAATTCAATCAATCAATCAGCCTATGACAGTCCACTGCTGGACGTAGGCCTCCCCAAGGTAACGCCACAAAACACGATCACTCGTGGCCCTCAGCCAACCACTACCAGCGACCTTTTTCAGGTCATCAGTCCATCTGGCAGGGGGGCGTCCTACACTACGTTTACCGAGACGCGGTCGCCATTCGAGAACCGCTCTGCTCCAACGGTCGTCGGTTCTGCGACAGACGTGACCGGCCCACTGCCACTTCAGCTTGCAACATCGATAGACAATGTCTACGACATTGGTTCTCTGCCGGATAATCTCGTTCCGGACTCTGTCCCTTAACGAGATACCCAGCATCGAACGTTCCATTGCCCGCTGAGCGACATGTAATCGGTGAGCCAACCCGACTGTCATGTTCCACGTCTCGGCACCGTATGTCATTACAGGTAGGACGCACTGATTAAAAACCCTGGTCTTAAGACACTGCGGTAGTGGCGACGAGAAGATATGACGCAACTTCCCGAATGCTGCCCAGCCTTCGGGAAGTTGCGTTGCGGAAGTTCTAAATTAGTGAGACACAAATATGGATTTCATACAAATTTTTTTCAACTTTCAAAACTTAGAATTACTTTCCTGTGAAATTGCAAAATGGTACACATGTAAGAGAGCCTTTCCACCGTTGATATGTGGTTCAGAAACTTTTTACACCACTATCTATTAGATTAATTATAGTATTTAATAGTTAAGGAAATTTTCAAAATAGTTTTTAATTATATAGGCTGATGGACCCAATTTACTTATAATTTATATTAAGATTTAGGTCAAGCTGTATTAGATTAATTACTGTTATCATTCAACCAAACACAATTAACTATTTAAATATAGTTAGAGAAAAAAAGGTCGACCATACAATTTATAAGGTGTACACACCATATTATTAATGTCCTTTAATCCCTTTTGTGATGGACAGAACCTAGCAGATGGTAGCTTAATATTTGGTTAGGCTATAGGTTGCTAGCCCATCATAAACAGATTCCACTGACCTGTCATCTCGTAGTCACCTCCTACAACATGCCAGGAAGAATGGCAGCTAGTTATTATTGACATTCCAGACTTCCAAGAAACATTACACAAACAAACTATGCAACTACATACATACACATCATGCCTGATTCCCTGTAAAGGGGTAGGCAGACATCACGGATCTCCATTTGTCCCGATCCTGACAGACCACTTTCGCTTCATTGACACTCATACACCTCTTCACACACTCGGTGGTTATACGTACTTCTAACGTCACCACTTTCAATATGGCGTCTATCTGACTGCCACGTCCTATTGGGCTGGCCCCTACATAACCATCCTTCCACTTCACCCACATATATTCCTTTCATCAATCTACTATGCACTATGTTACTAAATACACCTCATTGACTGATATTATACCCATAATAACTATAAACATTTGCATTGTTACTTTGTAATACTGATAGCATAATTGAAGTACCAATATTGAGTATAATTACAGTGTTACACTGTATTCATTGCACATCTCAATTACTCATTTCCACTTTATGGTTATTAATATGCTACATTAGGTGTACGTAGCGTGAAGAACAGAAGAGCATGTATGGGAAGCTTAATGGGTGTGAGTGAAGCAAGAGAGATTTGTCAGAATCATTCCAGTTGGAGTTTTATTGTCTCTGCCTATTTCATTGTGGACTTAGAGGTGTGAATATGTGTATGTATGATACATACATGCTTACAAATACATCATGCCCGTTTTTGTATAGAGGGGTAGGACAGATCACAGATCCCCATTTTTCATTATCCTGACAAATCAATTTCGCTTTATCGATACACCTCATACACACTTGGTGGTTAAAATAACTTATAACATGTTCCTTTTTCAATATGCCATCTAACTATGTGGCTGTCAATTAGATGTTTCAATAGTAATACAAGTACATTAACCGTATAGTGTTCTTGAATAACACAAAACCACAACAACATTATACATGAATCATTGTAGTTTACTATACAGCTAGTTATTAAAGTAGTATTATTAAAATGTGATATTTCACTTATCCTGTCCTAATCAGGGACTACAATAGAATGGAATCAACTCCTTTCATGTATACATATATTAATAGATATACATTCACATCCTTTAATCCCTTTCGAGGTGAACAGAACCTTAGAGACATGAAACCAACCAGGAGGATTTTGGATGTATTTTAGTTATTAGGATGTAAATTGTGAATATTGGTGACAGGTTGCTAGCCTATCGCCCAACAGATTGTGATCTAAAGAATATATGTATATACAAAATATGCACATAACTGAATGAGTACAACTTTAATACTAACACTGCAAGTGACAAATTTAACATTACGTTTCTAAGGTCCAGACTATCCCAAAAAGTATTCAGGATGTGACTGTAACTAATTATACTTGGTTGTACGTAAACTGTGAGTTTAGAGTATACAAGTATTGACTATACAAATAAGTATTGAATAATTAACATGTTGAATTAAGAGTATATAAAATGTCACTAACTAGAACAACTAAACAGATACATAATGTATTAAGATACTTATGTCAAGAAATCAATTCTATTATTAATAAGTCTGCTGTCACGGCTAATGTAACTTTTTTTAAGTCAGCCAAACTTCCTGGTCAGTGTAAACACCGTTTAAGACTGTGACAAATGTCTTATCTGTCACGATTAATTGCCCGCGAATACTAATCACTGTAATTGAGCAAATCGAGAGTTTTATTTGCACATGATTACATAAAATACATTATAAATTCTATAAACAAGTAATACGGGTATTTCTTCAATCATCCTATGCTAGTCTGGGATGTAAGAAGACTGCTAACTAGCTGCCATTCATGTCAGTGTTTTGAATGAGGCAATTGAGGTTATAGGGGTCTATGAAGTCTATTAGGGTGATGGGTTAGCAACTTAACAAATATTCATAACTAGGTATATAGAGTAAAGAAGATTGAGAAGATATTTTGCATTAGGGTTTCTGTTGACTCCAAATATGAGACAATGTAAATACATACTTGTATGTAAGTTTAAATACAAATATTATAATTAACTACACAAACACTGAGATGAAATGAAATGCTTTTATTCAACATAAGGATCATAAAATCACTTATTGACAGTAAAATAAAGAATATTTTCACTTGAAAAATTATCATTAATATTAGTTAATCATAAAAAATTAAAATAAATTTTGTTAAACTATTGGAAAGAAACTCTAGACATTATTCAATACAAATTCAGTGAATTAATCCATCAGAATGTGACTGCAGCCCAACCAGCAACCAAACAAATATTTTGAGTAACATATTAAGGGGCTCCCAATAAGAACATGCATCGTGAAGCAGCAATCACGCAAAGATGAAACGTCAATGTGAGAGAACTTCTATGGAGTAATGGGTTAATAACCTGTTGCTATTTTCAGTCATTATAGTTTTAGTTTCTACAATGTAGGTCACAGTTTACTATTTTACTAAGAGGAAGGTTGTATACATAGGGGTTCTATCCACCTGTCTCAGATTGTGGGTGTGAGTTAATGTTAGGCAAATCAATTTGCATTACAGTAGAATTCATTTATAACGACGTCGCATACAGCGACTAACCGTTTATAGCGTCGGTATTATTTACTCAAGTTTGGTTTAATATTAAAATACTGAGAAAATATAACCGTTTAGTGCGACTCCGGTTAGAACAACAAACCGCTTATAGCGACAATTTTTACGATAATTCGTCCGTTTAAAACGACGCGCCGCGTTTTTTGTTACAATTTAGGTAACGAATGACCAATACCTCGGCCCCCTCACATTCCCCGCGCCCTTCACCGTTTTAATTCTCTTTATTGGCGCGCGTACCTGTCAAAAACAAACCCAAATAACAGATTTCCTACGTTAGTGCTAGTATTACAGTACATTACGTACCTATGTTTGTAATTTGGTATCTTCATAGTACATAATTACATACAAATGTAAATATCCGTTTTATATGTCATCCGGTTAGTACGACATTATATCGCCGGTCCCTTGAAAGTCGTTATATCCGGTGGGGTTATTATGTAACTTGCGATCAGTAAGCAAACGACGAAAATTGTGCGTTTTTCGCTGTCAAACACGACTTTCGTATTATGTATCATGGAATAGCATTTGCAACAGCAATCGAAACAGTGCTGCCAACAACACCACAACAACACAGCAATTAAAGAACGAACGAAAACGAAGAAAATGTATGAAAGCAATAATAATTGGTATTATGTAAGCAGTTTTGACAGCAATCACGAGCGAAAATTTTGCAAACTCAAATGTCAAACAGCGATAAGTAAAAAGGTGGTTGCTTTCAGATTGTTAGAAAGTTTTGCAACTTTAAACAAGCTAAAAAAGTAGTTTAGGCAGTCGCACTAGTAAATTATAAGTGTGGAGAGTGAGGAGACAGTAGAGGGAAACACAACGCAGGCGAATATCGGCGAAAGCGCGAGCAAAACTGCGTAACAATTGAGAAGACGAAAACTCCTAATTCTCTGCCTGACGAGGAGTTTCTTCAGCCTTTCGATGATTTAAGGCCCTTTATGTCCATAACAAAGTCATTGCACAAGTTTGAGCTTTGAACGCAAGGTAAGGTAACTTATATTCAAATATAAATTTCCATCATTTGGTTGTCATAATTTTATGTACTAAAACATAATTTTCTTTACAGATTTTCGCGGCTTTTGCATTTATTCGCTACTGCTTCAGACCACAAATCTATTGGGATGAGCTACAGATAACATTTGGACCAGCCCAGTGTCCCAAACTCTGTGCGTGAAGTTACAGCTGCACTTAACAATAACAATATATCAAGGAAATATTATAGTTTCCTCAGGGTCAATCAGACTGGATGTATATAGTTTGAAGGTCAGTATTATATAATAATTTAATAGAATTATATTATTTTTATTACATAGAGAGAGGAAAGTGTGAGGGAGATATTGAATGTAGAGTGTGTGCACGCAATAAGATCAATGGGGCCATGTATAGTGTTATGGGTAGCCAGTTGATTTCTTAATCGGCACGTATGGCTATTCATAGGGCTGTGCTGGTTCCAACATTGACTTATGGTAGTGAAAGTTGGGTATGGCAAAAGAAGCATGAATGCAGTCACTGAGAAGCATGTTAGGAGTGACATTGAATGATAGAATTAAAAATAGTGTGATGAGGGAAGGTTGTGGTTTGAAAGAAGATGTAGTGACTAAGATTGAAAAGAGCATGCTTTGATGGTTTGGACATGTTATGCGGATGAATGATAGCAGATTGACAAAAGGAATATATATGAGTGAAGTGGAAGGGCGGTTACGTAGGGGCCGGCCTAATAAGATATATAACAGTCAGATAGACGCTATATTGAAAAAAGGTGACGTTAGGAGTATCTATAACTGCCGAGTGTGTATGAGAAGATGTATGAGAGTCAATGAAGCAAAAGTGGTCTGTCAGGATCGGGACAAATGGGGATCTGTGATCTCTGCCTACCCTTCTACAGGGAATCAGGCGTGATGTGTATGTATGTACATAGAGAGAAACGGGCTTAACATGTCTATGTATTATAATTTGACTGTTACCCTTTACACTACACAATATATGTGCATATCACTTCCATCATTTAAGATATTAATATGCAGCTGTGAGCAGACTGATGTCTAGTTAGTTGATTCAGAATGAAACAGAAGACTGGCTATTCATAATGATGTTCTATTTGCTACACTTATGTATGGTAGTGAGTGTTTGGTTTGGCAGAAGTGTCATGAATGAAGAATAATAGTTAGAGATGATCTCCCTCAGAAAAATGTATTATGCAAGATTGTGTGATAGCTTAGAATGGATTCATGAACGCTTTGTCAATGATAGTGTGATTCATGAATACTGTGGTATGGGAGAATATGTAATTACAAACATAGAGAAAGGTATGTTATGAGGTTTGGGCATATGGAGCAGATAGATGAGAAGAGGGTTACGAAAGGGATTTATAATTTATAGAGCTAAAGTGGAAGGTAGAGGAGGACAAGTTAGGCTGTGTAGAACATATACTGATCAAATTAGAAACATTCTTGTCAAGGTGGGTGTACACAGCGTGAAGAATAAAAGAGTCTATCCCGTTAGGGACGTAGAGCCATGAATATATGTATCCATATTAATATTTCATCTCATATGTGCAACCAGTGGGCATGTCTGTATGTATGTCATACATGTCTGTTAAGATGAATGTATGTCGAGGAGGCAAAAGTAGCGTTAAGATAGAAAGTAATTAGGTTTTTCCCTGGAAGGATAGATATTGTGGGTATATTTGTAATCTCATTGTAAATATTTTTTTTATTTTCAGATCAAGTGAATCATTTAGAATGTGGATGAAATTGTGCGCCCTGATCGTTGAAATTGTGTAGATGGCAAAAGGAAGAAATAAAAAATCTTATAGAAAATTCAAATATGTATTTTTAATTTAGTTTAAAATTTTCATCTATACATTAAGTTGACTTGGCTTGGATGCGAGCTGCTTCAGCAGTGGTCATGGTAGCATTGGCAGGTTTTTCTTTAGCTGCCACTCTCTTTTGCTCCATGTTCAACACACAAGAATCAATGATTTCAACACACAAGAAGCCTCCACCTAGTAAATATAAACAATGCATAAATTAATAAACACAATAACAATGTTAAATCATACACAATTATGGAAACAAATAAAAATTCATATGACATTAAATTGTACCTTTTTTCTACCAGAAATCAAACTCCAAATATACTAGTTTATTAGCACCCAGAAGTCATAAGTTATTCAATTTGGTAGATTTTAATGTTTTTTACTGCCTGACCTTCTAAATACATATTATGTTATGATAAAAACAACAATATTTGTAGTAAATGCATATATTCACACCTCCTATGTCCCTAAGGGGACAAACAGAGACTATTGATCGCCAACTCAAATGATCCTGACTAATCACATACATACACATCACACTCAATTCTCTGTAGAGGAGTAGTCAGAGATCACAGATACCCACCCTGACATACCATTTTTGCTTCATTATACACTTATATACTCTCAGTGGTTATATATACTTCTAACATCACTTTCAATATGGAGTCTGTCTAACTGTCATTTGTCCCATTTGGTAATCGCCCTTCCAATTCACACACATATATTCAATTCTTCAATTTCAAATCTTTTGTTCAATTCAAATCTTTTGTCAATCTACTATCTTTTATCCTCATAACATATATAAACGATCGAAGCATGCCCTTTTAAATCTTAGCCTCTACATCTATTTTTAATTCTGTCATTCAATATCACTCCCAACATGCTTATTTGTGTGACCTATGGGTATGGTTTAGCGTGCATATGCCCGTGGAAGTGCAATGATGACTATGACAAGAGTAATGTAGGGTAAAGAATAAAGGTGTATGATGTAGATCTAGTAAGAGTTATTTTCCATGATTAGTATCAATGGGAATTCATGATATCTGTTTTACCGTGTGTAGCGAGAATGAGTAAAGTGTATTTTAGTAAGTAAGTTACTCAGATGGTCCAAGTAACTGTGGTATAGTTGTTATTGTTATTATGTGTTATAAGTTTTTACACTAAAATATATTATTCAAGAAGACAATACCTGCATTTTCAAAGTGATATGGCTAGCTCTCCTCTTCTTGCTCTTGATATGGCCTGGCATATCGAAGTTTTCAGCCTGAAAAAACATAAACTTTAGTGCTCAAGTAATAAATTACATATTTCCACATTTATGTTCATTTCACTATTGATTTTAGTGTAAAATACTTACCATTATTTCAAATTATGCCTTATACGCCAGCTCTTGACTTTCCACGTGTACAGTTGTGGTACAATGTAGCAAATATTTCAAGTTAAAAATTTCTAACCTATTGAACATTTTCAAACATAAACAATAACAAACTTGCTAGTTCCACCGATTGCTACTTGATTGCTAGGGCGCTAGTTTCTACGTGTCAATTTGAATGAATGATTTTGGTTATGTTGGTATGGTTTTGGATAGCAGTAAGAACGCGACCAGCGAGCGAACACCTTACATAATACCAATTTGTATGAACGAATAGCAATCGATCGCGCGATCACTTTGCGATCACTGCTGATTGCAAATTTTTACATAATAACCCTACGGATTCTACTGTATTTAATTAGCTTTCAATAATTTTATGCACTACTTAATATTAGAATTGCAAATGTTGTCTGCAAATGTACAAAAATATGCTTTTCTTATATTTTAAATCGTTTAGTAGTTTTGGGAGCTCAGATGTAGGTTCGTATAAGAACCATGGATGTGATTATCGGAAATAAGGGTGAAATATTACATCAAAATAAAAAGAAACGAAATAATAAAATTATGTTTTTGTTTGAGCTGTGGTAAATATTACGATCGTAATTAATGTAATCAATCGATAGGTCCGCAAATAACCGATCTTTACATAATCAGGGGAGAAAATTCATGTCGTAACACAAACGTCATGATGGCTTTTAGGTTAGGTCGGGAGTGTTGCCAAACTCACCTTAACGGAGTCCAGGGGGTACATGATGCAGTGCTCCATCACGCCCGCCATGGCACCGGCGGTCATGTGGATCACCGGGTTTTGTGTGGGCAGTGTCTCATAATCCTCAAAGTTCATAATACTAACTAATACTGACACTTAACACTGAAAAAACAACTGGACCGCACTAGGTTTTCACAGGTAGACCTCTCCTACCTGAGCTTCAATATCATTTTCACTGGAATATCGCGAGACTGTGATGATATATGACGAAAAATTAAATATATCGAAAAAAGAACACTCGCACACTAAGATTTTTGGGCGACGATTATATTATTTATTCCAGCCGTCATGCATTTACGTCAAAATTTCT
This sequence comes from Leucoptera coffeella, assembly GCA_030578115.1. NCBI lineage: Eukaryota > Metazoa > Arthropoda > Insecta > Lepidoptera > Lyonetiidae > Leucoptera > Leucoptera coffeella. The sequence continues at coordinate 39,539 of JAMBLF010001526.1, forward strand.
TTTCATTGAACGAATGAGTAAGACGAATGAAACCTTTTCTCTTCGTTCATTTTAAAGGTTGCGTTACATCAGAGTCAAGTAAGTAGGATAAGCAGTAATTTTTCGTTAGAGTTGTACATTTAATTTATAATTACAAATTGTATTAAAAAGAAAGTAAATTTTATGTAAGTAAAGCGTACTAAGTTTATTAAGAAAAGAAATTATTGTGGAAACCTTACATTTGGCGGATAGCTAATTTTGACAGTTCAGGACTGACAGAAACTGCATCGGTGGGTGACAGAAGTATAATTTATTCTATAAATTGAACAAGTACCTATTAATAAGTTTGTTTCCACTTTCCACATACTCAAAATTCAGGTCAATATTTTACTTTAATTTATTATATATTGCTAAATTACAACTAGTTGTTATTGTAGTGTAGTAAATGAAAACTCTGTATTGCTAACTGGCTGACTAGCTAGGTTGGGAAATGTTAGTTTGTGTCATAAATATTTAAATGTAATTGACTCGTAATTTAGCCGAATATTCAGCTCTATACTGATTAATATTCTATTTATTGTGTTTAAGCTAGCAGAATAATCAGTATCAAAGGTGTTAATTATTACTCAGTTGATGTGTTGGCAAGTTTCATTGAGGAATTATGTTATATTTACTTCAAAATATCCACGTAAACATACTTATAACGCTAAATTAAAAGATGATAATTCCTCTTATGCTCTATTCAAGAACGATTAGTCTATTAACTTTGCCCACATTCTAAGCAGCAGCATTATGAGACAAGTTATAGAAATATATTTTGTTAGCATTTGGAGTACTTACTATCTTTATGTTCTAATCTAATAATATACACATATATTCAGATCTATTTAGGTTTTGTAACAGACAGCTCATTTACCAATCACTTTCATTTATACTTGACCTAATATCTCCTTGGTCATATGTAGTGTTAATATAGAGGTTAAATAAATAAAGGTTTTTATTCAGTAAAAGATACATATTTTCAATATTGAAAGTACCTACAACTGCTGAGTGTGTATGAGTGAAAGTGGTCTGGCAGGATCGGGACAAATGGGGATCCATGATCTTTGCTTTCCTATCTATAGGGAATAAGGGGTGATGTGTATGTATGTATGAAAATACTATCTACAAAAGGGCCAGACCTTTATTTGAATATGCTCAAGCATTGTAAAATAATGATAGTATAGCCTAAATAAGCTAGTGTTAGACATTAATTCAGTGTCAGTTGAATTTACAGTTTGCAGCCATTTACTTGACTTTTTCCTACATTCATACCTACTTAGTTTTCAATAATATGGTTTTCTTATATTGTATAGCGTGAATAAGTTAGTAACAGAATTATATGCTATTATAGACTTAGATACATACAGGAGAAGGTTGTGATAGCATTCACATGGAATATCATATTTTTAAACAGTCTCTATTTAGACTCCATTTACTTTTAATGTCCTAATTGGCCCCTGTGGATATAAGAAGAAATGTAGTTCCTTTGCATTATATTTACTCTTTTAACACTATCACAGGACGCACTTAAAGTGTTGAAAAATATAAATTATATCATCATCATCAGCTTGTATCAATCCACTGTTGGACATAGGCCTCCCCCAAATGAAGCCATACAAATAAATTATATGATTTGTTTAAATTGCTATTAAAATATAAATTTTGAAGATTTGCAGAAAAAAAAACTACTTTTTAATAAGTATGTGCAGTTTTTGAATTATGTCCCTTTCTGTCAAGTAGCGAAAAATGACTAAGGAATGAGGAGTTTTTTTACATAAACATTTGGAAAAAATTCCAGACTTGTTCATTATACCTATTGGCTAGACATGATGAATTAAAATGGTTTTCATAAATCTTTATACCCATCAATAAGTTAGTCAAATGTGGAAAGTTACTTCAGTAAATTTTATTCAGACCAATAATACATACATACATATATATACATTCACATATATAACCTCAGATTCAGTATCTCCTAGGTCACTTTTCAGCAGAAATATACACCTAAAATTTACTATCCTTTTATTCTCTATAGTTATGTACAAATATCTAATATACATACTAACTATATACATACATATTCACGCCTCTATGTCCCTAATTGGATAGGTAGAGACTAATAGGTAGTTCACCACCTAAAATGATCCTGACTAATCTCTCAAATCAAAGGTACTATCTGGTTAAGAGGTTACAGAGATGAACACAGAAACCTTTAACTACCATGCAAGGGATGATAGTCGTAAAGTGTATGTATATGTACACAACACACCCTTTTCCCTGTAGAGAGGCAGGTAGAGATCACGGAACCCTATCTGTCCCGATTCTGACTTCGCTTCATTAACACTCATACACCTTATATAGACGTTTTTTCAATAGGGTTCCTATCTGACTTTCCTATGTAAAGTGTGTGTGCCTAGGATCGTTCCTGGTTTCGATCTATAGTCTCTGCCTATCCCGTTGAGGACATAGAAGAGTTTATGTATCTATGTACTAATATACTTTTACAATTCTAAATTTATCTAATTATGTGTGTTGTATGATTGCAAACAACAGTATCAATTAAATGTTTTTATCATCATCTGTTACAGTGTGCTGTAACCACAACTGATAAGAGTGATAACAGCGGTATGCGATAGTGGCTGGCGTTGTGAACCATTGTCTATTCAGCTGTAAACAGTGACTGGGTGAGTACCTATATATAACATAAACATAACATAACATACGCTTCACGACTTGTGTATACATACTCCCTTTTTTATTATGGCGGGGTAGTCAAAGGCTTGAATGCCCATCTCCGAAATTTCGAAGGCATGTTAGGTATGGGTTATTCGAAGACCGCGTATCACTAGATAGACAGCACCCAGCGTGATAGGTAGTGAACCGTATCGCCGTATATAGGCACTGACTATTACCTATCCTGAGGGATAGGTAGGTTCCCTCACGATGTTACACCTATATATATTGTTTGTATATCATCGTTGCGCCTGGAAGAACCGATAAAGACAAAATCGTAACTTTTGATACAAGACAAACAACTGTTTGTTACGAATTTTAGGACGCGGATTATTGATTGATCGATACATAGCAGAAAAGCCATTTTCGTATTCTTTTGAGATATCACAAAACGGGTTCACAGGCATGACGGGCGTAGCAAGGAAGCTTTCATAGTGGAAAAAAAAAATTCGCTTAATAACGTTTATCGGATTTTCTAACAATCCTGACAAATATCTTGCTTCACTCACACCCATTAACCTTCTCACACATGCTCTTCTATTCTTCACTACTTACTTGAGAAGAATGAATCTTCACACCCATTATCCTTTTCAGGGTTATACATACATCCATACATACACATCACGCCTGATTCCCTGTAGAGGGGTAGGCAGAGATCACGGATCCCCATTTGTCCCACTGACAGACCACTTTCGCTTCATTGACATTCATACATCTTCTCATACACTCTCGGCGGTTATAGGTACACCTAACGTCACCTTTTTTCAATATAGCGTCTATCTGTTATATGTCTTATTAGGCCGGCCCTCTTATTAGGTTTCCAGGGTTATCAGTTACTATAGGCTGTTCGCGTTAAGAAAATAGTGACGTCATTCTATTCAAAGTTAAACTGGGCAATGAAACGTTAGTGAATGAGAAAACAAGTCACATTGACCAATCACAGACAACTGTTGTCACGTCTCATTGGTCAAATCGCGGAGACATGATGACGTCACTATTTTCTTAATGCGAATATACTATAATAATTATAATAATATTTGGACATTATTACACCAATTGAACAAGCCCCTTGGTAAGTACATTTAAGACTTGTGTTAAGGGTACTAGTCAACGTATATTTAAGAAATACATACAAATTATATATAGATAAATACATATAAAGCATATATAATTAACGACCAGACTGTAAAGCAGTAGAAAAGCGTAGTTCTTAACTCTGCCTCCACCGGGAATCGAACCCGGGAACACACGATTAGCGTTCAGGTGTCTAACCGCTCGCGCCACGGAGGTCGTCAAAACATAATCCAAAAATATAAACTATAAACATTATCCTTCACAGACAGCATGGCATTAGCAGTAAACGGTGTGCCGGTTAGCGTGGTGAGTGACCTGAACTCCTCAGCTCATGATGCAGTGGTCCTGGTCACCTCCGCTGAGGTGGTTCCGGTGCAGGCGTTAGAGATCTTCGTTCAGGACGCCCAGAAACTGGATCAGGGGCTTCTTAAGGTTGGTGATTCGAATTCCTACCTATAACCGCCTAAGTACCTATAACCGCCGAGTGTGTATAAAGAGGTGTTTTAGTGTCAATGAAGCGAAAGTGGTTCGTCAGTACCGAAACAGATGGGGATCCGTAATCTCTGCCCACCCCTCTAAAGGAAATCGGGCGTGATGTGTATGTATGTATGAAAGTTTAGGTATAATTATGTATATCAATATAATCCGCTTTGTCGTTATTCGTCGTTACTGGGTCGTTAATCTAAAGTAACGGTGATAGCCTATCTCAGTTGATAGGTTGTCAATACATCGATTTACCAAACCGACATTGTTTATTGAAAATTATATTTGTTCCTATGCATATTATACATATATATGTATTTAATAATTCGTGTTAGTCACGCAAGGTGGCTTACCACCTGTCACATTGAGTACTGACTATCTGGTCAACACGTGGGGTCGAGGAGGTCATAGAATTACTACCTTCGCAATTGCGGAAATGGACACCTGAAGCTATGACTACCCCGCAAGGGTTAATGGTCTTGAACGCGTTTGTCTTTGTCTTTTGTCACGCAAAGTTTGCCCTCTTAGCGATTTCAGTCTTGAATATATGAGAACTCATAATTCTGGTTTCGTGTGATAGGTGGTAAACCATATCGCAGTATACAATAGTCAGTATTTGTATACGGCGACATGTCTTACCATCTGTCACGTTGAATATTGATTAACACTACATAGTATAAAAGAAAGTCGCTTTCTCTGTCCCTATGTCCATTTGTATGCTTAAATCTTTGAAACTACGCAACGGATTTTGATGCGGTTTGTTTAATAGATAGAGTGATTCAAGAGGAAGGTTTGTATGTTTAATAACATCCATTAAATAGTGGAGTAGGCTATATATTTTATACCCGTGCGAGGCCGGAGCGGGTCGCTAGTTAAGTAAAAAGAGAATTTCGAGTGACTAAAAACCATGACATTAAAAAAACTTAATTAATGGTGGACACTCAACCTCTGACTACCCCGAAATGTATTCGTTTCAAATAATTACTAATTTTGACGACCTCCGTGGCGCAATTGGTCAACCACCTGAACGCTAATCGTGAAGGTTCGATTACCGATGGAGGCAGAGTTAAGAACTACGCCTTTCTTCTGCTTTCCAGTCTAGTCGTTGATTATATATGCTATATATGTATTTATCTATATATAATATGTATATATCTCTCAAATATACGTTGACTAGTACCCTTGACACAAGTCTTAACTGAACTTACCAAGGGGCTAGTTCCATTGGTACCAAATATTATTAAATTAATTCTTTGTTCTAGAACCCCGCAGTACTACCCTGTGCTTTAGTCGCCGGTAGAAGGCTGGTCCTATCTCCCACGGGCCCTGTCACTCCCTATCATGATGTCAGGTGAGATATTTTTATTTATTTCTTTATTTATTTATTTCATTCAGATATGTACGTCACTCTAACAGGCAACCTTTCGATGACGTACTAATTACAAACAAAAAAAACAAAACAAACGCATTCACGACTATTAACCCTTGCGGGGTAGTCAGAGGTTCAGGCGTCCATCTCCGCAATTGCGAAGGTAGTAATTCTATGGACACCTCGAACCCACGTGTTAACCAAGATAGTCAGTACTCAATGTGACAGATGGTCAGCCATGTCGCCATTTACAAGCAAAAACTATTACCTGTTCGGGGAACAGGTAGGTTTCCTCACGATGTTTTCCCTCACCGTATAATTCGATGCATTTCGTAAATGTGTTTTTTATTACGAAAATGTACATAAAAATTCATTAAAATTCATTACACTAATTACATGGTATAAATAACATAGTATTAAAATAAGAACAAACGTACACAACACACCTATACCTCGTAGCTCAGGTAGTGCAAGGCGGCGAGCGACGAGATATGTCAAAACTCCTGAGGCCTAAGTGCGTTTTAGCACAAACGCAGTTCAATATCAGATCAGTAAGTGTGAAGTTGGTAGTGGATTACCAAGTGTCAAAATTCATCATTGAAATAGGCAAAAGTGTCAAAATTCGCTTTAAAAATGGCGAAATTTGTCTCTTTTGGTAATCTACTGCCAACTTTAAACTATTACTGATATGATATTGAACTGATATTTTGAAAAAGCATTAGCGGTCACGCGGCTGTAGCCAAGTGGGTAAGACCTCTAACTTCTTATGAGAAAGGTCCTAGGTTCGAACCCAGGCTCTGACATGTGCCAATGAATGAAATTTAAATATGTTTTTCAAATACGTACGTAAATTTTCAGTCGCTAACGGTGAGGGAAAAAATCGTGACGAAACCTGCCTATCCCTCGGGATATGTAAGAGCCTGTTATATACGGCGATACGGATCACTACCTATCACGTTGGGTGCTGTCTATCTAGTGAAACGCGGGCTTCGAGTGACCTAACATGCCTTCGAAATTTAGGAGATGGGCACTGAAGCCTCTGACTATCCCGCCTCAATAAAAAGGGAGTGTGTATACATGTATGTATGTATGTATGTGTTTCTATGTACATTTTCGTAATATACACATTTACGAAATGCGTTGAATTATACGGTGAGGGAAAACATCGTGAGGAGACCTACCTGTTCGTCGAACAGGTAATAGTTAGTGCTTGTAAATGGCGACATGGCTCACCACCTGTCACATTGAGTACTGACTATCTGGTTAACACGTGGGTTCGAGGTGTTCATAGAATTACTACCTTCGCAATTGCGGAGATGGACACCTGAACCTCTGACTACCCCGCAAGGGTTAATGGTCGTGAATGCGTTTGTTTTGTTTTGTTTGTTTTGTGTATACACAAGTCGTGAAGCGTATGTTTAAAATAAGGATGAACATACTAAGAGTATCAAACATTTAATAATACAACAAAAGGGTAACATCTAGTAAAGTATTATATACCATTTATAATACACACTAATACATTGTTCAAACTGTCTTAGCTATGTAAGATGGGGTCGTAACACGATAAATTAATAAAGCGCGACCGCGGCCTAGGCAACTGGGTCGAAACGTCGAATGAAATAAAGGTATTTGTATCTTTATTAATTTATGGTGATACGATCGGGCTCATATAGTGAATGAAATGAGCTTTATCTTTCTTCCTTACTTTCTTGAAGGTCGGTGGTGGAAGCTGCCAAGGCTGGTATCCAGCGTGCCCTGGCTTCAGGGTCCCGGGCTCCCATCCTGGTGGTGCAGAACCACCCCATCAGCGAGGATGCGGAGCTGGCTCTTCTCTTGGGGGCTTTCGAGGCTCTATATGTGGTGAGATGATGCTAAATCGTAGTTCGATTTCACTTCAGTAGCGGTGTGAAGTTATTAGTGGTGTCATATTACATCAGTAATTACAGGAAAAGTGTCAAATGTCGTCTTGAAATTGTATTCATGTTGTAGGTACAAAGTTAAATGTTTTCATTCAATCTAAGTACAAGTACAGTACATTGATTGAAAGTCAAAACATTTGCCTGATACTGGTTGTCTCTTAGCATTGAAATTCTACCGTTAGTTCGGAAGCCCTGGCTCGGACAAGAACCAACAAGAAACTTTGAATACAATATATACATTCAATTAATTTAATCTATTTCGGATTGAACGGAATATTGGGTCTAGGTCACTTTTTAACAATTAATATTGTGATTATTAATAACTAACGAGACTTATCGCGTAAGTTTTTGTATAATAAAGTTACCTTAGTCTGCCCGTGACCAAGGCTACTGCAACGTAGCCGAAACGTCGGGTTAATAATAAAACTAACTTTATTATAAAAAACTTACGCGATAAGTCCCGTTAGTTATTAATCATGAGTATAAATCGCGAATCTCTTAAAACTATAATTAATATTGTGATGTTATATGGAATGGTGACTGATTGCTAGTCCATCTCTCAATATGGTCTATTAACAAATATATACGATTTCAGAGACGTTAGAAAAAATCTTCGAAACACTAATGTTTATCCATCTCTTTTGCGATTATAAACTTAACCGTATATGTATGTATTCATATTTTCATTTTCATAGTGCGGCTGTAGCCCAGTGGGTAAGACCTCGGACTTCTTATGAGAAAGGTCCTAGGTTCGAATCCCGACTCTGGCATGTACCAATGAATGAAATTTAAATGTGTGTTTTTAATTTACGTACATAATTTACAGTCGCCAACGGTGAGGGAAAACATTGTGAGGAAACCTGTCTATCCCACAGGATAGGTAATAGTCAGTGCCTATATACGACGATACGGTTCACTACCTATCACGTTGGGTGCTATGTAACTAGTGATACGCGGGCTTTGAATGACCCATACCTAACATGCCTTCGAAATTTCGGAGATGGGCACTCAAGCCTCTGACTACCCCGCCATAATAAATGAGAGTGTGTATACACAAGTCGTAAAGCGTATGTATGTATGTAATCATATCATCCCGCAGCCAATCCAAGTCCGCGAGTTGCGTCCAGAGAAGCAGACTAAACTACAATCGCTGGGTGTGTATGGCGAGGGGCTGACCAAGGACCTCAGCTCCATACTGAGACAAGCTGTGGCGTTGGAAGCCTCCAGGTAATGAAAGAGAACATTTATTTATAAAATACATTGATTATTTATTTACTTATTATCTTAATAAGCCATACAATGTAACGATAAATATAGTGTGAGGTAAAAGGTTTTAAAGGAGTGACTAAAATTGAAAAGGGCATGCTTCGATGGTTTGACATGTTATGCGGGTGAATGAAGTGGAAGGGCACTAACGAACGAACGAACTAAGGGGCAGACCCAATAAGACATATGACAGTCAGATCGACGCCATTTTGAAAAAGGGTGACGTTATAAGCACCTATAACCGCCCAGTATGTTTGAAGAGGTGTATAAGTGTCGATGAAGTGAAAGTGGTTTGCCAGGATCGGGACAGATGGGGTATATTGATCTCTGTATATAGGAAAACGGGTGTGATGACAAAAGACAAACGCGTTCACGACCATTATCCTTAGCGGGATAGTCATGGATTCAGGTTTCCATCTACGCGATCGCAGAGATTGTAATTCTATGGCCACCTACGTGTTGACCAGATAGTCAGTATTCAATGTGACAGGTGGTAAGCCATGTCGCCATTCATTTTCGGGGAACAGGTAAGTTTCTTCACGGTGTTTTCCCTCATCGTAGTATTCGACGCATTTTGTAAATGTATTTTTATTACAAAAATTCATTAAACTTTATTTCTATTGGTACGTGCTCAAACGAGATTTGAATTCTGTACCCACTGATACAAAGTCAAGCCCCGAACAACTGAGCTACACCGAATTGTATGTGTGTAATGTGTATGTATATTCACTACAATTGTAGAACACTGACTTACTTAAGTTAGTGTTTAAATTAGTTGAAAATTACGATGATTCAGTGTAAAAATATGTTTGTATTATTAGCTATTTTATATTAATATTTATATCAGAGATATGTTAAAAAACTGATTAAAAAACTTCAATGTCCTCTGCATTGCAGCTTTTCAATCAAGTACCTGTAAACTGAGATAAATGAAGATCCGTCTCTATTCTATGATTGTGTCAGTTTGTATAATAATAATAATTCTTTATTGAGATTCCACATTATACAAAAATAAAAAAAAGACATAAAATTAACAATTACAATAAAATTCAAAATGACAATTTAATGTCAGTTACATTAAGCGCGCCGTGGAGATCCCAAATGGCGTCCAGCTCGGCGGGAATCTACGGAGCGCGGGCTCAGTGTATCACTTTTTGTATTCCAGAGCGGCGGCCCGCGACATAGGCGGTGGCGACCCGGAACGCATGACGCCGTTGCAAGTTCTGGCGTACGTCAAACAGCTGTTTCAAGGCACAGAGGTCAAAGTGACAGCCATTGACGACGTGGCCACCCTAGAAAGGGAATATCCACTCTTTGCAGCCGTCAATAGGGCTGCGAATAGCGTGCCGAGACATCGAGGTGGGTTTTAAAACGTACAAATAAACTGTGCACCAAAAAACTCTTTGAAATACCGTTAATCATGATGATTTGTCCTACCATGCTACTCTGGGCGTAAAAAGAATGTTAACTAGCTGCCGTTTTTCCCAGCATGTCGTAGGAGGCAACTAAAGGACTAGGGTAAATGGAATCTATTGGGCAATGGGCTAGCAACCTGTTCCCCTTGTTTTATAAGGTATCACAACCTATTATTCATCCTAAAAAGTGACCTAGGTGATATTATCGTGTCTCCGACGTTCTGTCCAATTTTTCAATTTTTCGACGATTCTTATTTTTTATAATTTTTACAAACATATAAATTGAAATGAAAATGAATTACTCCCAGGTTCGTTTCCCGGTGGGGGCAGAGTTAAAAACTACGGTTTTTTTCTGCTCTCCATTCTGGTCCTTGAAAATATATGCTTATGAAATATATGTATATATTATTATCTAAATATATATTTGTTATATAAATGTTACAGTAGCCTGGACACAAGTCTTAAATGTCCTTATCAAGGGGCTAGTTCAATTGGGGTAGTATTATATATTATAATTATTTGTTTCAGGATGTATAATCCATCTGGAATATGAACCAGCGGAGTATGAAGAAACTCTGATGCTAGTCGGAAAGGTTGGCAACAAATCATATACTGATTTCTACTTACCTTCAAACCATGTGACTTACATCCAAACACTATGTACATACATATATTCTCGCCTCTACGTCCCTAACGGGATAGGCAGAGACTCTCGACACATGGAACGATCCTACCAAATCTCTTGCTTCACTCACACCCATTAACCTTCTCATACATGCTCTTCTGTTCTTCACACTTATTTTTATGTTACCTTTGTGTATCCAGGGTGTGACATACGACACTGGTGGCTGCGACATCAAGGCAGGCGGAGTGATGGCTGGCATGTCCCGGGACAAATGTGGTGCTGCAGCAGTGGCTGGTTTCTTCAAGGTAGGTCCTATGGAGTGGGTAGAGTCTGAGTGACTTAGGAGGGTTTGATTCAATATATTGAGTGATATGACCTAGCAAACTCTCATTCATATAGTTATGCTTGTCATTGGCCATTTTGAATTGACGTACACAGGTTCGAAGGACCATCATTTAAGAGAAGGGTTAATACGATTTAAGTTTCTAACTATTACTTGTTTCGGTGAGGACAAACATAGTGAATAAACCTGCCTATTTGTCGAAATTTGCAATATTACTATATAGGCAACTAGTGACCCGCTCCGGCTTCGCACGGATATAAAATATATAGCCTACTCCACTATTTAATGGATGTTATTATACGTTTTACTTTGGTGTACAATTCAGTATTTTAACGTGCATTTGCGTATTATCTGGTGTTCCTTTAAACACTATCCTTTTATGAATAAAATTATTTAAAATGTTTATAATATTAAAACGTATGTATGTATGTTTTCTTTACAGGCCTGTGTAGAACTCCAACCTCGCATAAAGGCTGTCGGAGTGATGTGCATGGTTCGCAACTCGGTGGGCGAAGAGGCCTATGTTGCGGATGAACTGATCCGCAGCCGCAGCGGATGTATAGTTAGGGTGGGAAACACGGATGCGGAAGGGCGGATGGCTATGGCCGATGCCTTGACTGAGGTGAGGATATGAAGATAAATACACTTCCGGACACATCTATTGGCCCACCTTAGAATTTAGGTTTCAATAGTTTGATATCAACAAACAGGCTCCAAATTGTCTTTTGTTTCTTTAAATTCTGTGTTCGTAATTCAAAAAAAGACTATTGAATGACATTGTGAATATGCCAGTTTAAAAACTGCATGAAAAATTTTAATTCGACCTAACAAAAAATTTTAGCTAGGACCAAACGAAACTGAAAATGCTAGGTGGGCCAATAGATGTGTGCAGAAGTGTAGTTTTATTCTAGGATTCCATTATATTTTTTTATTTCATTACTTCGTTTTTAGCATCACATTCTTGTAAAAGTAGATTAGTGGTAAAGTAGATAGAAAGTGTTATGTTTCGGAGGTCCTGTTCACTCTTGAAATGTTCGGTCAGATTCACCGTCTACCCTCATTTAATTTATGTCTATCGGAAGTCTTCCCGCGACCACGGACTATGTAACTGGGTTGAAATGTCGGGTAAAATAAAGGTATTTTTTAGTTTATCGTGAAACGACCCGGTCTCACATAGTAAATAAACTGAGTATAAATCGCGAGTGTTTAAAAACAACTAACTAACTCATTTAGACTTTTTGGTGGTGCCGACAAAATTTTGCTTGGTAAAGAGTTTTAACTAGACTAAGTTATTGTAATAATTATATAATATAAACATATGTGTAATGTTATAATTATGTCTTACTTTTATTGTTCAAAACATTTAAAGTACGAGTATGACCTTATGTTTTGTTGATAATGTTAATTTTACGAAATACTGTATAAAACTATTTGTACGCTAAAGAAGGCCATGCTAAAACCAATCATAACATTTGTACATCCTATTTACTCGTATACAAATAAAGTTCTCTGTGGTCAACTCTGTTCTCTTATTGGGTTGTTAAATGGTTCTGACATAAGACTGATTCGATTCCCGATGGAGGCAGAGTTATGAACTACGCTTTTCGACTAGTACCCTTAACACAATCTTAAATAAACTTACCAAGGGGCTAGTACAATTGCTGTAATAGTGTCCTAAATATTATTATTAATGTTCCCAGATGTTCGTGAGGGCAAAGAGTGAAAAGAAGCCCATGCTGTACACGATTGCCACGCTGACAGGCCACGCCCATCGTGCCGTGGGCGAGGGTTACTCCATCGTGATGGACAACCACGTTGCAAGGTAATACACAGGTTGTAACTATATAGACACTAGTGACCCCCTTCGGCTTCGCACGGGTATAAAATATATAGCCTACTCCACTATTTAATGGATGTTATTATACATATTAATCTTCCTCTTGAATCACTCTATCTATTAAAAAAAACCGCATTAAAATCCGTTGTGTAGTTTCAAAGATTTAAGCATACAAAGGGATAAAGAAAGCGACTTTGTTTTATACTATGTAGTGATACGCATTCACGACCATTAACCCTTGCGGGGGTAGTTAGAGGTTCAGGTCTCCATCTCCGCAATTGCGAAGGTAGTAATTCTATGGACACCTCGAACCCACGTGTTGATTAAGTCAGTACTCAATGTGACAGGAATGCCATGTCGCCATTTACAAGCACTATTACCTGGAACAGGTAGGTTTCCTCACGATGTTTTCCCACACCGTATAATTTGACGCATTTCGTAAATGTGTTTTTATTACGAAAATGTACATAGAAATTCATCAAACTTCATTTCCATTGGTACATGCTCAAGCGGGATTTGAACCCTGTACCCACTGATAAAGAGCCAAGCAAACAACTGAGCTACGTCGAATTTTATTAAAAATCAGTGTTTTATTTTATCCCAGGGCCGAATCCCACAGTGAACGGATGCAGCGTAGTGGCGACACCATAGGGGATATGGTGGAGATATCGCGCATCCGCCGCGAGGACCTCAAGGTCCACCGAGGCCAGGGAGAGGGTGACGATGTGCACCAGGCTCTGAACCAGCCGTCCACTGCATGCCCACGTGGACATCAAGTGAGCAACAATTATTTTGTTGATTCAATCTTATAAGTAATGACCTAGCAAGCTCTTATTCATGTAGTTATGCTTGTCTTTGACCATTTGATGTACACAAGTTCAAAGGACCATAATTTAAAGGTAGCGTTAATACGATTTAAGTTTCTAACTATTACTTGATTCGGTGTGGACAATCATAGTGAATAAATCTGCCTATTAGTCTAACTAGTGACCCGCTCCGACTTCGCACGGGTATAAAATATATAGCCTACTCCTCTATTTAATGGATGTTATTATACATATAAACCTTCCTCTTGAATCACTCTATCTCTTAAAAAAAACCGCATCAAAATCCGTTGCGTAGTTTCAAAGATTTAAGCATACAAAGGGACATAGGGACAAAGAAAGCGACTTTGTTTTATACTATGTAGTGAAGATAGACGCGTTCACGACCATTAACCCTTGCGCAGTTTTGTCTCCGTAATAGCGGAGGTAGTTATTCTATGGCCACCTTGAACTCACGTGTTGATCAGATAGTCAGTACTCCGTGTGACAGATTGTAAGTCATATATAAGCACTAACTATTACCAGTTCAGGAAACAGGTAGGCTTCCTCACGATGTTTTCCCTCACCTCAGTATTCGGTGTATTTCGCAAATGAATTTTAATTTGAAAAAATGTAAATACCCTTTAGTCCTTAAGTATTTTACTTATCAATGTCATAGTACGAAAAACGTATACCCATTTTGTTTTAGAAATGTAGACTATTTAAATCATGAATATTTTCAGGGTCCAGCCGGTTTCCTCCTGCTGGTGTCGGGGCTGAACGAGGGTTCAGTGCCCTACTGCCACGTGGACATCGCGGCCAGCGGAGGCTCTTTGCCCCACCAACCCACCGGCGCACCAATCGTCGCCTTGGCCAAGCTGCACAAACTCCTCAACTAACAAACCACAAACTAACCCAACCTAACCTCAAAAACTTGTCTGTGACCCCAAGTTCAAAAAAAGCTGCACAAACTCCTCAACTAACCCAACATAACCTCAAAAAATGTCTGTGACCCAAACTTAAATTGAAAATAAGGCATAAATTTATTATGTTAACGTTTATTTGATAACTTAAAAACACAAGAAGATAATATAACTTACTCGTATATATGTATAAAAAGGCACAGAAAGATAATTCAAGTTACTCGTATTTATAAAACAGATTTTAAATCAAATATATAAGTAGTTCTTTGGAGTTGACGTGCAAAAAAGGTTCCGTCTCAGCTTGCTATGTTATAGTTTTTTATATTAAATTTGTATATGTATAATAAACTTTCATGCCATACAACCATACCAGGTTACATAGATAGAAACAATATGAAAATGCGACGCTAAAAATTCATTTTTGTTGACGCGTCGCCATGGTAACGACAGACATTACGCAAATTTATAGATTTTTCTATACTTGGGTCCTGTTTGATGAAAAGTAGGTTTGATTACCTACTCTATACATTATGTACGTATATATTCACGCCTCTACTTCCCTATTGAGATAGGTAGAAGCTATTGGTACATGATTAGAAGAAGTATATGTTATAGAATTATGGGTCCACAGACAATAATTTATGAGTTGGTGCTTTTTATATAAAAAGTATTTATGATGAAACATTATAATTATATTTAGTTTCATTCTTAATTCATCCTTCTATTATGGTGATGGAATAGAATTTGCGCTTGGAATTTGGTATTAGCATAAATAGGCAATTTTTTACATATTTTATACAATTAATTGTAAATTATTTATACATTTTGCGTGATATTATTTATCTCCTTATGATCTTACTAATAAATATGTAAGTACATTTACACATTGCAATTGCATAAGATTTTTTTACATACATACTCATCACGCCTGATTCCCTGTAGAGGGGTAGGCAGATCACGGATCCCCATCTGTCCCGATCCTGACAGACCACTTTTGCTACATAGAATTTTTCTACTGATATTATTAATATTAAAATGACTGACTTATTCACAGTTTTCGAAACTGGTCATAAAGATTTGGTTTTGAATTACCTACTTAATTTTTGAATGACCAAATAATGTGTTGTGGAATAATGAACCTAATGCGCTGTACCTAAAGTACATTATCAGTTTTAAAAGTATTGCATAATGAAAACGTATTTCTACCTAAAGTATTACTTATATTAGCCTTACACAGTATACAAAGTATTCATGAATTTTGTATTTATTTTATGTAATGATTGATTTATACACAAACGTAGAAAGTGATCTTTAAAGTATTGTTTTTAAAGTATTTTAGTATTAATGATCTATTCAATGTATTTTCAGGGTACTGTAGTCTATTTCTACATTTTAATAATAATGAGTAGTTTTTGCATAAAACTGTATTTTATCTGTGTATAATATGTAAATATGACTATCGCATAAAAAGGCATTGACATAACCTCCGTTAACAACATCATTTTGATAAAAATTGAACTGAATAAAGCTGAATATTTATATATATTAAAAAGTGTTTTTTTCATTCCACCTTACTATCAAATAGTATTTTGTACTCATCATTATAATATACTAGCGACCCGCTCCGGCTTCGCACGGATATAAAATATATAGTCTACTCCACTATTTAATGGATGTTATTATACGTATAAACCTTCCTCTTGAATCACTCTATCTATTAAAAAACCGCATCAAAATCCGTTGCGTAGTTTCAAAGATTTAAGCATACAAAGGGACATAGGGACAAAGAAAGCGACTTTGTTTTATACTATGTAGTGATAATAATAATATTTGGAGATTATTACACCAATTGAACTAGCCCTTTGGTAAGTTCATTTAAGACTTGTGTTAAGGGTACTAGTCAACGTATATTTAAGAAATATATACATATTATACATAGATAAGTACATGTATAGCATATAAATAATCAACGACCAGACTGGAAAGCAGTAGAATAGCGAAGTTCTTAACTCTGCCTCTACCGGAAATCGAACCCGGGACCTCACGATTAGCGCCAAACGCCGGCCGGACGCTAAAATTTACTTTATTTCAATTTACCTAATAAGCATTTTACGTGTAATTACCTAAACAACGAATCCGCCAGTAGTTATGTACTTTAGCACCTACTTATGACAGTCATCAATAAGTCATCTTAGCTGACACTCGCCTATAACAGTATTTTACCTTCCACTTCAACCCTCATCCTTAGTGACAAACTTTAGTGACATTGGCAGACATTTACCGTAGTACACAGTTGCTTCACTACATAGTATAAAACAAAGTCGCTTTCTCTGTGTCCCTTTGTATGCTTAAATCTTTGAAACTACGCAACGGATTTTGATGCGGTTTTTTTTCAATAGATAGAGTGATTCAAGAGGAAGGTTTATATGTATAATAACATCCATTAAATAGTGGAGTAGGCACAGACCATAGAGGTCTGTGGGAGTAGGCTATATATTTTATAGCCGTGCGAGGCCGGAGCGGGTCACTACTATACACATATTGGATGGCGCATTCAACTATGTACTACTAACTACGCTGGTCATTTTGATCACCTACTAAACTAAAATATGTCAAAACAATGCATTTTATTCATTTACGACCTCATGTTTCATAGAGATATTTACAGCTTAATACCTACACAATAGATATTTAAAAAGAAAAAGTGCTAGTATATTTTTTCAAAGTAACCGGACTCAATTCCCGAACTGGACAGTTTTTTTTAATAAAGTTTGAATGCAGTTTTTCTTTTTGTCAAAATCGGTGACATGGTTCTTCAGACAGAACAAATCTTCATATATCTTATAGTTTCAGACTTCCCATACTGACCGATTTGAATGCGCCAACCTGTATACAATTCACGACTTGTGTATAAACAGTCCCTTTTTATTGTGGCAGGGTAGTTAGAGGCTTTAGTGCCCGTCTCTGAGATTTCTAAGGCATGTTAAGTATGATGTTAGCCCGTGTTTCACTAGATAGACAGCACCCAACTTGATAGGTAGTGCCCTAAATTACATTCAAAATGACACAAAATATTAATAAAACACTACACTTAAGTATCCAATAAGACAATTGACTAGAAAGTCATATACTAGTCTTGGACGTAAAAAGAATGCTAACTAGCTGCTGTTCTTCCCAGCATGATGTAGAAGGCGATCACGGGACTATGGGTAAATAGAATCTATTGGACGATAGGCTAGCAACCAGTCACCAATGTTCCGTTATAACATCGCAACCTCAATATTCATGCTAAACTTAGGAGATATTATATCCGAACTGCTGTCCACCCCGAAAGGCAATAATGGACGTGAATGTTTCACTACCTCCGTGGAGCGAAGTAAGTAGCTTTTTAGGTTACACGTGCCATTGACTAGGTAGTTTGTACAATTTATATGTATGTTGAGTGTCATCCTAACAATCTGCAAGTGTTGTTTACAATGCGAATCGTTATCGAGATAAATCGATCTTCCGCGTATTCTTATCAATTGTCAAGTCACGGGCATTACGGTTTATTCCCTTATTGAAACATTTCATAACCTTTTTTATAAATACATACATAACATACTATCATATATTACGCCAATTTCCCTACAATGGGGTTAAGAAGAGATCACGGATGCCCATCTGTCCCGATCATGGAGTAATTAATAAGAGGAGTGGACTTTACGCAATATTTGTATGGAAACTAACATGGCATTACGCGGGGTGAAACGACGTACGCGTGATGGAGGGGGGATATTACAACCAATCAAAACACGGCATCGGCCAATCAAATTAGGTATCTTCTTTCTGCTATACATTTTTAGACTCCGCACTAATTAAAACACGCCATTTGGACTCCGCGCCGCATAACGGGAACCGCTCCTTACGCCGGGTCCTCTTTATATTTGGTTCGTGGTCCCGATCCTGACAAAATACTTTCGTTTCATTGACATACATACACCTCATACGCATTCGGCGGCTATAGGTACTTCTAACGTCATCCTTTTTCATATATATTCTCGTCTATTCTATATATGAATTAAACGTAGCTCAGTTGTTTGGGGCTTGACTCTGTATCAGTGGATACAGGGTCCAAATCCCGCTTGGGAACGTACCGATGGAAATGGAGTTGCATAAATTTATATGTACATTTTCATAGTAAAAATACATTTACGATACGCATCAAATACTACGGTGAGAAAAAATATCGTGAGGAAACCTACCTGTTCCCCTATCAGGTAATAGTCAGTGCTTGTAAATGGCTACATGGTTTACCACCTGTCACATTGAGTACAGACTATCTCAATAACACGTGGGTTCGAGATGGCCATAGATTTACTATCTTCGCAATTGCGGAGATGGAAACCTGAACCTCTCTACAGAATATCCCTCTACAGGTAATCATGATTGATGTATGTATGTATTTAAGTACCTGGTAACTTAGCCATCCCTTTCTAAGGATCTCCATCTGTCCCGATCCTGACAAACCACTTTCGCTTCATTGACATGCCAAGTAAAATAACACATACAACTAAAATAAATAAAATTCCTTTTATTCACACTAGACGCAGCATATACACAAATACAGAAAAGAATTAATTAAATAAGTTATTGAATAAATATTCACACTGCATTAAAAGAGAATAACCTAACTGAAAAACGGTTGGCTTTCATCAATGCTATAAAGGCGCCAAAATTATGTCATTATAAAAAGTTGCTTAGTAGACGAACATTATGAAGACTCTAACGAAAAATATATATTTCCTATCGTAAGTGCAATTTTTAGTGAAATTATAAAATCCCTAAGAGTGTCTGTTGATATATACATTATAATAATATTTATACTTAAGTAAATTAAGAAGAAATCAGTAAACCAAACTAAAATATGTATAAACTTCTAATTTAGTATATCTTAGGGAACAGAGTCTCCGCAATTTTGAATAAAAGCTTAACATTCGTACAGATTTCTCATTAACTTGATAATTAAATTACTGCTTATGTTATACTTAGCGATCGTTTATGCTTCGTTATAACGTTCCAGTTAATCATATATCACCTCTCTAATCTTTAATTCTAAACATAGTCTAACTTTTTAAACAATGCAAATAATGTTCACTAAATTTCAACAGATGTCTAGCGTTGCTGTTTCAAGTGGCAATAGCTGCCGATGAAGTTCGCAAGTTCCCTCAAGACTTCAAGTTTGGTGTCGCCACAGCTTCCTACCAAGTGGAAGGGGCCTGGAACGAAGATGGTACGTATATATCACTACATAGTATAAAACAAAGTCGCTTTCTCTGTCCCTATGTCCCTTTGTATGCTTAAATCTTTGAAACTACGCAACGGATTTTGATGCGGTTTTTCTTAATAGATAGAGTGATTCAAGAGGAAGGTTTATATGTATAATAACATCCATAAAATAGTGGAGTAGGCTATGTTTTTTATACCCGTGCGAAGCCGGAGCGGGTCGCTAGTATACATATATATATTACTCCTTTGGTGTTGCCCTTTTGTGGTTCCGACATAATAATAGCGTTATGGGTACCACTGGTACTAAACTGAGATGAAACCTTTTTGTAGGTCAATGGAGCTCATAACAACTACTTGTATGTTGGTCTTGAAATCTATCTTATAATTATAGTTTTAATAGATTCACGATTTATACTCATGATTAATAATTAACGGGACTTATCGCGCAAGTTTTTATATAATAAACTTACCTTTATTATTAACCCAAATAATAAAGGTTACTTTATTATTTAAAAACTTACGCGATAAGTCCCGTTAATTATTAATCTATTTAGTTAATTATTAAGTTATATTATGTGCATGTGTCTTGTAGATGTAAAATAGACATTTTTTATTGCATTAAAAAAACTAAGAGAAGAAGTATTATAGAAGTACTTTCTACACATCGATCTATTTATATCTTTTACACACAAACGAATAAGCTCGCTTCTACGTCCTTAACGGGATAGGCAAAGCCTACCGATCACCACCAGAATCTCTTCAATTCACTCACACCTTTAAAAGCTAGCAAAACAATTTCTAAGTAGTTTCAGTAGCTCATTTTAATGTTTCTTTCTCTATATTTTACCAGGAAAATCCGAGAACATTTGGGACCATCTGACGCACACAAATCCCTTTGCAATCGCCGACAGTAGCTCTGGTGACATAGCTGACGACTCTTACCATCAATACAAACGCGATGTAGAGATGCTTCAAGAATTAAACGTGGACTTCTATCGGTTCTCCATATCCTGGAGCCGGATCTTACCAAATGGATTCGCCAACGAAATCAACCAAGCCGGCATTGACTACTACAATAATTTGATCGACGAGTTGCTCAGTAAAAACATTCAACCCATGGCCACTATATACCACTGGGATTTGCCACAAAAGTTGCAACAGTTAGGTGGTTTCACTAATCCCTTGATAGTGGATTGGTTTGTGGATTACGCAAGGGTTGTGTTCGATAGTTTTGGGGATCGTGTCAAGGAATGGATTACGTTTAATGAGCCAGAACAGATTTGCGTTGAAGGTTATGGAGCTGCAGATAAGGCGCCTGTGCTGAATATATCTGGTATGCTGAATATACAATTTCTATTTTCAAAATAATTGCTTTTTTCATATTTAATATCCTTTGACACCGTTCTACAATAAGTATTTTCGTTATATCCTTTTGAAGTATGGCATTATTTATGATATTTTGGGACTATTGAATGACTAATTTCAAAATATTGGACTTCTGAAGTAATTTATTATATTTTACTTTTCTACTTTATGAAATAGAAGAAGTTCTAAAGTAGTAAAGAAAAAAATATATGGTAAAGCTTCCTCAACACAAAATGATCATGTTAAAAGGCGAAACCTTATCCATACCCCGACATAATATGGAAAATATGTACTACAAAAAAACCTGTAGTAATTCTACGGCATTCATATATTTTCTTCCAGGTATCGCCGAATATTTATGCTCAAAGAACCTTCTAGTAGCCCACGCTAAGGCCTATCATTTATACAACAATGAATACAAGCATAGGCAAAATGGCATTTGCGGAATAACCATGAATACTGTCTGGGTAGAACCTGCCACGGATTCAGCTGAGGATATCCAAGCGGCCAAAGACGCGAGAACTTTCCAAGTAGGTAGTTTATATACATACGCTTCACGACTTGTGTGTGGCGACCCTTAGAGCGCCACAGACAGAGAGAAACCTAAGTAAACCTAAGTTGCAATTAGTTAAAACATACATAATTACCACAGATGACGCCAGCAAGAATAAAATCATAATTACAAAAATCAATATCCTAGAACGCGCAATTGAAATATTTAACGGAAACAAAACAAGATATATACAAATTTCCAAGTCAGGCCATTAGCCTGGACGAACACCTGCCCAGGTAGGAAGCTTCCTCTTTTCGTGTAGGACACAGTGGATCCTACGTGTGTATACACATCGTCTTTTTATTGTCCCTTAGTAGTCAGAGGCTTCAATTCATTTTCGAAATTTCGATGGGATGTTAGGTATTAAGCCTGCGTTTCACTAGATGCACAGACTGCACGACGACACAGACCAACGAGATGGGTAGTCAACTGTATAGCCGAATATAGGCACTGGTTATTACGTATCCCGAAGGATAGGCAGGTTAGGTTTCTTCACGATGTTTTCCCTCACCGTTAGCGACTGTTAATTATGTACATAAATGAAATATACAATTTTATATTTCATTCATTGGTACATGCCAGAGTCGGGATTCAAACCTAGGATCTCTAATAAAATTCAGAGGTCTGACTTTGCTTCAGCTGCTTATACGCGGCATATATATTATGTGTATTTAAGCCTTTTTGTCATTCCCAGTGGCGCCAATACGCTCATCCAATATTCTCAAAAGAGGGAGACTACCCAATCGAAATGAGGACCAGGATCAAAGAAAAGAGTCTCGCGCAAGGCTTCACCAAATCCAGATTACCAGAATTGACTGAGGAAGAAATTGACCTCATTAAAGGAACGTCAGACTTCTTTGGCATGAACACGTACACAACTCGATATGCGTACAGGAACAGCTCAGCAACGAGTGCGTTCCCCGTGCCTTCACAAAGCGATGACGTTGGAGTGCTGTCGTATTTCGATCCTGAATGGGCCAGCGCTCAGTCTGTCTGGTTAAAGGTATGCCACTAATATATAGTACATACACATCACGCCTGATTCTCAGTAGAGGGGTAGGTGGAGATCGCGGATCCCCATTTGTCCACTGACAGACCACTTTTGCTTCATTGACATTCATACATCTTCTCATACACTCTCGGCGGTTATAGGTACTCCTAACGTCACCTTTTTTCAATACAGCATCTTAAACAGTCAGAAAAAATATGTATAAGTCCTGTGCTATTCTAGGATATTAAAGGAATGCTAACTAGCTGCCGTTCTTTCCGGCATGTTGTAATGTGTGTAAATGGAACATTAGTGCCGTTTATTTGAGTAAAATCTTTTTCCGGTTGTGTCCAGTTCCGCTACACTGCAATACAAGTATTATTAGATACCCTGTTTAGAAAAGACAAATGACAGATAGACGACATATATACAATAATTTTATTCGCAATTTCTCTTAATATTCTTATTCGATTCCCCTTAAACCTACTTCCAATAAGACTTATGACAGTTAGATAGACGCCATATTTAAAAATGGTGACGTTAGAAGCACCTAGAGTACCCGCCACATAAGGTGGCAGTAGCCAAACTTGGAACTAAATTTGACGTTTCCGCCATTGCGTGTTATTTTGTATGAAAGGTAAATTTAGTATTACCAGCGTTGTGTTTTTTGCCCACTCTTTGTAATTTTTATGTTTGTTAAGGGTGATTATAATAAATTGATTTCTGGAGTTTCTTGTTAGTTCTTCTCCAAGGGTCTCCGCTGAACTTCTTCTTCTCAATCGTTACGCTCTTATCAGAGCGGTCGTGGTCTTCATGACGTGGCATCTTGAGCAGCCGAAATGGTTGGTGAACTAACCTCGGTAAAAATATGTAAAGACAATGCTCAGTGCCATGTTTGAAATAGTTTTTTTACATACATACATACACATCACGCCTGATTCCCTGTAGAGGGGTAGGCAGAGATCACGGATCCCCATTTGTCCCGATCCTGACAGACCACTTTCGCTTCATTGACATTCATACATTCTCTAATACACTCTCGGCGGTTATAGGTACTCCTAACGTCACCTTTTTTCAATATAACGTCTATCTGACTGTTACATATATGTCTTATTAGGCCGGCCCCTACGTAACCGCCCTTCCACTTCACTCATATATATTCCTTTTGTCAATATATAGTTTTTTTAATTTGTACTTAGATCATAAAATAACTTTCAAAGAGAGCTTATGATAGGGCCTATTTTGAATAAAAATATTTTGACTTTTGACTTTGGTATATTAATTTGTTTTATTTGAGTTTATAGCTCTGCAACCAAAGATCGTTACAAATGAAACCTCAATATAATGTATCGAGCCGTATGGCACAGTGAGTGCTAGTTTTGGCGTGTTTACTGGCAACACTGGATTACGCGACTGTGGCGACGCCTCCAACTGCCACCTTATGTGGCGGGTACTCTATAACCGCTGAGTGTGTATGAATGTTAATGAAACGTAAGCTGTTTGTCATGATCGAGACAAAAGAGAATCTGCGATCGCCACCTATTCCTCTGTAGGGAATCAAACGTGATGTGTAGATACGAGTATGTGTAATATTATCATTTTATTCCAGAGAGTGCCATGGGGCTTTTACAACCTTCTTACAGAAATCCGTGAGTTATATGGCAACCCTATCGTTTATGTCACCGAAAATGGATGGTCTACATCTGGAGGCATCAAGGACGATGATCGTGTTATATACTATTGGGAATATTTAAATGCGATGCTTGATGCAATCGAAGGCGGAAGCAATGTCCAGAAATACACTGCTTGGAGCCTGATGGACAATTTTGAGTGGATGCAGGGATACACGTGAGTTATGTTTTATATTAATTTATTATCACTACATAGTATAAAACAAAGTCGCTTTCTCTGTCCCTATGTCCCTTTGTATGCTTAAATCTTTGAAACTACGCAACGGATTTTGATGCGGTTTTTTTAATAGATAGAGTGATTCAAGGGGAAGGTTTGTATGTATAATAACATCCATTAAATAGTGGAGTGGGCTATATATTTTATACTCGTGTGAAGCCGGAGCGGGTCCCTAGTCTAACATAATTTAGAGACACCCAATATTATCTGCTTGGTCACTTTAGGCCTAAAGATTTACTAAGTATGCTATTTGTTTCAGAGAGCGTTTCGGTTTGTACGAAGTTGATTACAATGACCCAGAGAGAACCAGGACTCCCAGAAAGTCGGCTTACTTCTACAGCCACGTCGCCAAGACTAACTCTTTAGATCCCAAGTTTCTTGATGTCGAAGGATTTTGAATAAATAAAATGTTTAGCAAATTTTAACCGTTTCTCCATTATGCTGCCATATTCAATGGTGGAAATTTAGATCTCAAAATGTGATAGCAACCTGTCACTGTTCCATATGAACGCTATCAGAACATACATACATACATACGCATCAGGCCTGATTCCCTGTAGAGAGAGTTCCCTGTAGGCACAGATCACAGATCCCCATCTGCCCCGATCCCGACAAACCACTATCGCTTCATTGACACTCATACACTTCCTCATACCCACTCGTTATAGGTACTTCTGACGTCACTATTTTTCAATATGGCGTCCATCTGACTAATGTCTAATGGAATGGGAATAAAAAGCATAAGAAAGAATAAGTAATAAACTCAGACTGTACTTGTATGTATACTGGTTTCGAAACATCCTCACTCAACTTCAACTGTCGGTGACATTAACTTGAAGGCACCGATATATCTTACATTTTAAGTGTTTGGTCTCACTAGTTACAATGCAGTTCCGTTGAAGTAACTAATGAGACTGTTTTAGTCCCGAAATATATATAATAGAAATTTTTGAAGTCCTTCAACATTCTCTTCTAATAAGATTTCATTTTTTATGTAGTTCCAACCTGAGGAAATGTTTTCAGCAGGTAAATATGCAAGACCACTGCATAGTGAAATAACTCTTCTGTGGTTTTTTTCTTGATAAACACCACAATTCACCACCTATCCGCGACGTTGCTTCTAGGGGCGCCTTCTACCGTAGGTATAAGGCTTGTCTTCTCGAACAACAAAAATCCTTACCCTAACTCCTATCAATGCCTCACCTTGTCAATGCAAATACCATATAAGGGTGCGGTCTATTTGGTAGAAACTTGATATTCCGAAACCTATTTGGGATAACTGACTTCGCAGAAACTTCTTTAGTCGATCATTTATTAGGCATAAAAAATATTTGACATAAATATTTTTAGGCATAATGTGCTTAGAGATCGCGCCACATACGGTGGCAGTTGGAGGCGTCGCCACAGTCGCGTAATTCAGTGTTACCAGTAAACACGCCAAAACTAGCACTCACTGTGCCATACGGCTCGAAACATTATAGGTTTCATTTGTAACGATCTTTGGTTGCAGAGCTATAAACTCAAATAAAACAAATTAATATATCAAAGTCAAAATATGTTTATTATACTATTTCAAACATGATTAATAATTAACGGGACTTATCCTTCTTATTATATATTACATATATTATGTGTTCCTTCACTCTGTCCGCAATAGACCGTTTAGTCTGTTCGACATAGGATTTCCCACAGCTGCAATCAATCTTATACACACCCTTATATCTTATATCATGAGTATAAATCGCGAATCTCTTAAAACTATTATTTCAAACATGGCACTGAGCATTGTCTTTACATATTTTTTACCGAGGTTAGATCAGCGGAGACCCTAGCTTGGAGAAGAACTAACAAGAAACTCCGGAAATCAATTTATTATAATCACCCTTAACAAACATAAAAATTACAAAGAGTGGGCAAAAAACACAACGCTGGTAATACTAAATTTACTTTTCATACAAAATAACACGCAATGGCGGAAACGTCAAATTTAGTTCCAAGTTTGGCTACTGCCACCGTATGTGGCGGGTACTCTATGACCGAATTTAGATTGGCATACATTTAAAATAGTAGAATTTTTATTGGCATATTTACCTTTGGCATAGTTAAAATTTTGTATAATATCATTTAGCATAACGTTCATTTAGAGTACAGATTATTTGGCATAATTAGACTAGGCATACTATGAAGATCATAGAATTTTAATTAGAATAATATAGATTGGGTTACTTTCTTCTTTAAAAATGCGTAGGTTAGGTTAGGTTAGAACTGTGACCTCTTATGCACGAGCCGAGCGAGCGAAGCGAGCGTGTCGCGGCAGCGGCCGGCGAGTGCCAGAAACGAACATGCTCTCATGGGCAAGGATATAAAAACCAAATAATTATCATTAAATCAACTTTTATTTATTACAATTACTAAATTACTGATTAGAAAAGTGTTGCAATAATCATAAAAGATGATTCTTGCTGTAAGCATTATGCGAAATGATGGTTCTACTTTTAAATAGTTATGGATAAGAAATATATGCCAAAAGATGAATCTGGTTTTGAACTTTCTACGATGTGATGATTATACATTGTGATTATTATGGATACTAAAATTATGCGTACAGATAATTCTGACTTACAGAATTATGGGTTTCAATGTATGCTAAATGAGTTAATGCCAAAAGATATTCTGCGAAAAGAGGTTTATGCTATTAGTTGTTATGCAATATAAAATTATTACTTGAAAAGTTCTACTATAATAGGTGTACCCACCATATAAAGGGGAGAGGTGTGGGCGTTCATCTTTATCCATCTTCAAATGAAACGAAATAAGGCTTCTAAAGTCCTAAACTCTCTAAACTCTCCGATTTATTTTAATCACAACCGAGTTACAATTAAACAAGAATAATCAAACACTACCCGGATGAATACGGATAACCTCTTTTCAGAACGCGGTGAAGTCGGTCGTACGTTGGCACACCCGCCTCGCTGGTTTTTCTCTTTAAAAGTGACGTTCCATCAGTAGACAGTTGACAGCTCACATCATAGAGATCCCGCCACATAAGGTGGCAGTAGCCAAACTTGGAACTAAATTTGACGTTACCGCCATTGCGTGTTATTTTGTATGAAAGGTAAATTTAGTATTACCAGCGTTGTGTTTTTTGCCCACTCTTTGTAATTTTTATGTTTGTTAAGGGTGATTATAATAAATTGATTTCCGGAGTTTCTTGTTAGTTCTTCTCCAAGCTAGGGTCTCCGCTGATCTAACCTCGGTAAAAAATATGTAAAGACAATGCTCAGTGCCATGTTTGAAATAATAGTTTTAAGAGATTCGCGATTTATACTCATGATATAAGATATAAGGGTGTGTATAAGATTGATTGCAGCTGTGGGAAATCCTACGTCGAACACACTAAACGGTCTATTGCGGACAGAGTGAAGGAACACATAATATATGTAATATATAATAAGAAGGATAAGTCCCGTTAATTATTAATCATGTTTGAAATAGTTTAATAAACATATTTTGACTTTGATATATTAATTTGTTTTATTTGAGTTTATAGCTCTGCAACCAAAGACCGCTACAAATGAAACCTATAATGTATCGAGCCGTATGGCACAGTGAGTGCTAGTTTTGGCGTGTTTACTGGTAACACTGAATTACGCGACTGTGGCGACGCCTCCAACTGCCACCTTATGTGGCGGGATCTCTAGTGTAGCCAATGCACGTTCCGAATACACCCAAGCCAATGTTTGCTTGACGTTCCGTTTTACAATCTACGACACATATATATATAAATATTTTCTTTCTTTAAATTGTTTGAATTAATGTGTATGTGTCTGAAATATATTAATGTATGTTTATATGATGTTTATGATGTTACTACAGTCTATAGTGTATATATATGTATGTGTGTGTATATATATAATGTGTATGTACGTATATGTATGACTGTGTATTTATGTATATGACTATATCTATTTACATGCCTTTAACTAATGTTCTTGTTTATGTTCCCCAAAGTATGATTATGAATTATAGTGTATCAATTTTATGTATGAGTATTATATCTGTATTTGTCACGATGGTTATTATAAATGAATTATTTTGTGTATGTTTGTTATTTATTAAATGCAGCTTGTGACAGTTTCTGAATCGGATACTGAGGCAGCACCTTTTCACTGCATCAACGGTGTTCTTTGCATATTTTTTTTGTTTTTGTTTTTGTATGTTAGTGAATAAAGTTTTTTTCTTTTTTTCTTTCAATTTTACAACTACTTGACGTACACATATTTAGGGATTCGCAACCGTTATAATTCAATAATGTAACTACTTGGAAAAGAAAAGTCCAACTAGTTACATTAAATTGAAATTTTATAATAATGTAACTACTGGGGATAAAAATGTCCACCTAGTTACATTAATGTAACTCCAATGTAACTAGATGGAATAGAGGCCAAAATTGGATTAACTATTTACAAAAGCAGATTGAATTTTTTTTCCAATATGCGTGTGATGGTTTTGAAAAAAAGATTGTGTAGGTACTAGAGGCTGTGTTAAAACAAAAGACGGTATTCGGTAACCATTTTAACAAAATTTATTTAACGGTAAACCAAGCTAACAAAATGTTTCAAACGTAAACATTGGACAAAACTTAATTTAATAATAAACATTAAACAACTAAAATATTAGTTTATCGCCTATGCTACGCTATAACACTGTAACCGGGCGGGGCGCACTGGACTCCAGGAACAAACCTTTCATCCCATTTCTTAGCCAAACTTCGCATCTAGCCAGTTTCACTTACACCAATACAAAGCTTTGAATTTGAAGTTGGCTTTGAAATTCTACAATTGGCTTATCAGAGGTACAAGCTAGTTACAAAATTTGCCTAAAAATAAGACAAAGGTGTAATGCGACCGTTAAATGAAAACTAAACTATTAACGAGGTACCTGAAAGAATAGCGCGCCAAAATAAATAACCTAAACATTTCTATTATGTCTGTCGCATTTTCTTTTTAAAATCTAATTACAATTCCACCAGTGTTAACATCATCAATTTGAAATAAACAGACTATTTCGACATAACCTTCTACAATATTCCATAACCTAACTTTTAATATTACGACAAAACCTTTTGAATAACCTTTTTAGATTCCCTTCACTCCTAGAATTTGTAAGTCTACAAACCGATAGTGCGCCTCCATTTTACTATTGCACTGATCGATTGTCAGTGACCAAGGGCGAAGTGGTTCTATTGATGGTTTTGCTGAGGTGTCTGATTGGTGGTGGGCTGGTGCGGCGTGGGTTGGCTCGAGCGGCGCTGTCTACTTGACGCATTCGCTTGAACCACCAGGGCACGGATACGACGCTGTGCAGACTGGAAAGGAAAAGGAGAATCAGCATTTCTATTCATAGATAATAAAGGGGTGCAAAAGCTTAAGAACTTTGTGATTACTAAGAGTTAATTGTATATTATATTCTTTATGGACAAGGTTTAATGAATTCATGAATTTTAGAGTATGTGTCAGCTGGTAATATTGATATCTTGTTAACTTCTTTTATAAACTCAAACTCATTTTTATACAATATAACATTATACAGTAGACTCATTGAATGTCAAAACATTAGTCTGACACTGGTTGACTTTTAATATAAAATTCTACTGTCGCGTTGGTTCGGAAGCTCTGGCTCCGAGAAGAACCAACAAGAAACTCGCGGCCGGGAAACGGTGACAAAATAAAAGATACTACATTAGATTTAGAACTTCAATAATGGCGCGGAACCAGTCATCCGTAAACACCCCAGCCACCTCTAACGACATACATGGAAGTAAACAGCTCTCTTGACCCCTGATCACATTCTATTTACGTCTTAACCTAAGGAACATATGGCAACTCACCTGCACACCGAAGAACGATCCAATAATATGCACGGGTGTATCGTGGTCCTGTTTGCTTCCAGAAGGATCCATGTGCTCAGGTAGCTTAATCACAGCGCCTGTCAGACGTTGGAGGTCGCGAACATTCTGTCCTCCCTTTCCAATGATACGCCCCACTAACGAGGAGGGGACGAAGATCTCCACCGTGAGCCGAATGTCCTCACTTCCCGACATGCCGGACATAAAGCTTTCGTCCCGAACCTTCTCGAAGATTAGGTACTGGGCCTGAGAAAAGAAGAAAAGTTTAGGTTAGTTTAGCGAAATATACACATTTATGAGGGCTACTTGTAGATGAGCATACCGAGTTTCAACAATGCAAGGTCTATGGGACAATGTGTAAACCAAAATGTAATGAATTAAATACATGAATTAACCATGTAAGCTCAGCAATGGAGATCTTATTTCCCGATTTTCCAATTGTAAACAACAATAGTTTTTCGCCTTTACCCAATACAACCTTATTACAATTGACTGTTTGAGATAGTGAATTGAAAATTCATTCAGCTCATTTCAGCTTCTTTTGAATATAAATCCAGTGTTTTTCAAAAATTTCTTCACATGAATGCTCCCTTGATCTTAAATAACAAATATTTTATGAATCTACTTGCCTTCCACTGCGCTTCAGGGCTGCCCACAATAGTAACCTTGCGTTCAAGCGGTCCATTATGGCCCTCACCTTGCTTATCCTGTTCTAAGGGAGCCAATCTTATAGAGGCACCACTGAACTTAATAATATTGCGAATATGGGACCCTTTGGACCCTATCACTGCACCCACTGCTGAATTTGGAATGTACAGGTACGACGTTTCTTGAGAATCTCCGGCGCCCATGTGAGAAACTTTACCCATCACTGGCGGGTACATTGATGGCGTGAACGGTGGCATAGCTCCGCAAAACCCTCGTCCAGTGGACATAATTGCCATGGGGTTGAGGCCTGGGAACATTACACTTTGTGGAGCCAAAACTTGCAAGTCATTCTCGTAGCTTTGACGCAGTTTCGCAGATATCAGCGCTTCTGCTTTCGCCATGTTCTCGACTGTTCCTTTCACTGTAATGATTCGTTCCAAGTTGAAGCTGGTGATGTCGTTGATCGAGGATACTGTGATCTTGGTGTCCGTTTTCTGCATTATCCCTTTTATAGTGTTCCCTCCCTTGCCAATGATGCGCCCTATCAGGTTATTGTGGCCGAGGATTTTCAAACTAATTTCTCTGTAAGAAACGTTCAAACACTTTAGTTGCTTCTTACATACATACACATCACGCCTGTTTCCCTGTAGAGGGGCAGACAGAGATCACGGATCGCAATTTGTCCCGATCCTGACTGACCACTTTCGCTTCATTGACATTCATACAGCTTCTCATACACACTCGGCCGTTACAGGTATTTCTAATGTAACCCTTTTTCAATATTTGCTTATATAATTATTACATTTTATACTGATATAAGTACAACAATACTTTTCGTTTACATTGATACGAAATGGAAAAATTATCATCTGTTATTAAACAATGTAATACCTTATGTGTAAATTGTCTACACCAGACAATTTACCTCTTATACCACATCAATCACCCTGACAATCCTAACCCTCTGCTTAGATTTTAACTACATGAAAAACACTCACTCCTTATTCATATTGGCAGCCTCCTGCTGTATCACTTCCAGGATACGCCTACAGGCATTCGTACAGTTCTCCGGGTTGCCATAAATCGTGATCGCCTTCTCTAGAGACCCCGCATTATTGTCCTTCCGATGCACATCCACCCTAGCGTGACTTTGCTGGGTAATGTGGCGTATGGTGCTGCCTTGGCGACCTATGATTGCTCCCACCATGTCGCTTTGGACGAGGAGGCGAAGAGGGAAGTCCACAGGCCTAGCGTGGACAGCATTGCTGTTGCTTCCACCTCTGCCACTCTCGGAGCGGTTGCGACGGAAGTCCTGGCTGCTTTGCTGCGGTGGCTGCTCGTTCAGGTCGTTTGCCTGACCTCCCCCGTCCACGTCGTTACGGGTGATGCCGTTTGATGCGCTGGAAGAAATTTGTGTTGATAACTAATGATGAAGATAGTTTATAATATGTGCCAGTTTACTTAATTCGGCAGTTTGAATTTGTCAGTTTCAAATATTTCCTTGATTCACCCGTTTACAAAAGTAGTCTCTTAATGCATCAATTTCCTTATTGTTTAGTTTATTAATTTGAACAATTTTTGATTCGTTCTTAAGTCAAGTTACTGTACCTATAATGTACGAGTATATTTAAGTTTTAACATAACTTGCCATCCTACTATGCGAAACGGGGTAATTATGAGTCTAACGACCTGGAGGCCAAGTCTACTAATGCGTTTAAGCACAATCACTCGCTCGCTTCACACTGCTACTGAACTGATATTTTGCTAAAAGTATTAATGCATTTGGAGCCCTGTGATTAATCTGCTTATTAACATTTCGTGAAATACGAAAAATCGAGTTAAACGAACATCTAATCGAGCGGTAAGTCTCTTTAACTCAAAAAAAACTTTCGTTGTCTTGAAAGATGAAATTATATTCGCGGACAAATTTTTTTTAATAATACAGGAATTTAATAAAAAGTTTTATTTCTCTGGTGTACTTTTATAAAATGGGTTACATTCTATTTCCGTAGGATATGTACCCAACTGACAATTCGATGAAATTGGACCAACTGGCAAGTAACAAAACTGATGAATCAGGTTAACTGGCAAATAAAAAAATTTTGGAATATGACATACGGGCAAGTGGGGAATATTTGAAAATCTTTGATAACGAGCAAGATTCTATGATTCGGAAACGTAATGACTACAAATATTTGACATCTGACAAAGATGATAATGTCATCGAGGATTCTGGATTTTCTTGTTAATTCAATATTCGCATGCTCATATCTATGACAAGCTTAGTGTTATTTCTTGGATAGTAAATTATTTTATTACGTTTCAGGCCGTACTTTAGGGTTCTATTTTCCAAAAGAGGACCATTTTGTTGGGACCACAAAATATACGAAGAATAGAAGAAAGAGGCTAATTCTATCACTTACCCACGCGATCCTTGGGTACTACATTCACTAGCGCTTTCCTTCAGCAGTCTTGTACTCGAGCTCTGCTGGGACACACTCACCCTGGTAAAACATGAATAAGACTTGATGACGAGATACCGAAAGGTTTGACACTATATACGTTGGTACGGCAATGGTAATTTACTCGCTAATTATCACTTAAGCGTTAACAGTCGTGAATCGATGTGACCGTTGGTACTGGCAATGAATTTTAAGTAAAACTTAGATTTGAGTCCTAAAATGAGAAGACTCACTACATTCTTAAAATTCCGATTCCAATCCTTTCGAGAATATCAACGTGGCCGTATGTGTGTGTACGTTTTCGGGATAAATAGAGGTAGACTATATATAGAGTATCTGAGAATGTTATGCAATAATGTATCTAAAAATGTGATGCAGACAATACAAAACGATATGATACTTACGATTTCCCCTTC